>JAUMJL010002030.1:0-55934 GCA_033558185.1 Dromococcyx pavoninus | reverse complement strand
CTATATTTGGCTTCCTCAATCGATTTTTGGTTTCCTCAATCCATTTTTGGTTTCCTCAATCCATTTTTGGGTCCGTCAATCCATTTTTGGGTCTTTCAAACTATTTTTAATTTCCTCAGACGATTTTTTGAGCTCGCAATCAATTTTTGGGTCCCTCGGCTCATTTTTGGGTCCCTCCGCCCATTTTTGGATCCCTCTGCCCGTTTTGGTTTCCTCAGCCCATTTCTGGTTTTTTCAATTTATTTTTGATTTCCACAGCCCATTTTTGCATTCTTAAATCTGTTTTTGTGTTCATCAATCCATTTTTCGTATCCTCAATCCATTTTTGGGCCCTCGGCCCATTTTTGGGTTCCTCAATCCTTTTTTGGGTTCGTAAGCCCATTTTTGGGTCCCTCGGCCCATTATTGGGTACCTCTACCTATTTCTGGGTTCCTCAGCCCATTTCTGGGTTCCTAAGTCCGTTTTTGGGTTCCTCAAACCATTTTCGGGTTCCTCAATCCATTTTTGGATCCCTTCACCCATTCTTGTGCCCCTCCGCCCATTTTTGGGTCCCTCCGCCCATTTTTGTGTTCCTCAGCCCATTTCTGGGTTCCTCAATCCATTTTTTATTTCCTCCGCCCATTTTTGGTTTCCTACCATTTTTGTGTTTCTAAATCCATTTTTGGGTTCCTCAAACCATTTTCTAGATCCTCAATCCATTTTTGGGTCCCTCAATCCATTTTTGGGTCTTTCAAACTATTTTTAATTTCCTCAGACGATTTTTTGAGCTCTCAATCAATTTTTGGTTCCCTCGGCTCATTTTGGGTCCCTCCACCAATTTTTGGGTTCCTCAGCCCATTTCTGGGTTCCTCAATCCATTTTTTATTTCCTCAGCCCGTTTTTGCTTTCTTAAATCTATTTTTGGATTCCTCAATCCATTTTTGATTTCCTAAGCCAATTTTGGGATTCCTGAATCCATTTTTGGGTTTCTCAATCCATTTTTGTGTCCTTATATCCATTTTTTATTTCCTCAACCCATTTTTGGTTCCCTCGGACCATTTTTGTCTTTCTCAATCGATTTTTGGGTTCCTCCATCCATTTTTTGGTTTCCTCAATCCTTTTTTGCATTCCTCAATCGATTTCTTATTTCCTCAGCCAATTTTTGGTTCCCTCGGACCACTTTTGGCTTCTTAAATCAATTTCTGAGTTCCCAAATGCATTTCTGGGTCCCTCCACCCATTTTTGGTTTCCTGAGCCCATTTTTGGTTTCCTCAGACCATTTTTGGATTCCTCAATCCATTCTTGGGTTCATCAATCCATTTTTGGGTCTCTCAATCCATTTCTGTGTCTTTCAATCTATTTTTAATTTCCTCAGAACAGTTGTGGTGCCCTCAATCCATTTTTGGATCTCTCGGCCCATTTTTGGGTCCCTCCGCCCATTTTTGTGTTCCTCAGCCCATTTCTGGGTTCCTCAATCCATTTTTTATTTCCTCAGCTCATTTTTGCATTCCTAAGTCCATTTTTGGGTTCCTCAATCCATTTTTGCGTTCCTCAATCCATTTTTGGTTTTCTCAATCCATTTTAGGGTTCCTCAGTCCGTTTTTGGGTCCCTCAATATATTTTTGGATCTTTCAATCCATTTTTTATTTCCTCAGACCATTTTTGGTTCCCTCAGTGTATTTTTGGGTCCCTTTACTCATTTTTGCTTTCCTCAGCCCATTTTTGCATTCCTAAATGTTTTTTTTGGGTTCCTCAATCCATTTTCGGGTTCCTCAATCCATTTTCGGGTTCCTCAATCCATTTTTGAGTCCCTCCGCCCATTTCTGGGTCCCTCCGCCCAATTTTGGGTTCCTCTGCCCATTTCTGGGATTTCAATCCTTTTTTGAGTTCCACAGCCCATTTTTGCATTCTTAAATCTGTTTTTGGTTTCATCAATCCATTCTGGGTTTCCTCAATCCATTTTTGGGTCTCTCGGCCATTTTTTTGGTTCCCTCCACCCATTTTCTACTTCCTCTGCCCATTTTTGTGTTCCTCAGCCCATTTCTGGGTTCCTCAATCCATTTTCTATTTCCTCAGCTCATTTTTGCATTCCTAAGTCCATTTTTGGTTTCCTCAATCCATTTTTGGGTTCCTCAATCCATTTTTGGTTTCCTCAATCCATTTTTGGATCCCTCGGCCATTTTTTTGGTTCCCTCCACCCATTTTTTACTTCCTCAGCCCATTTTTGTGTTCCTCAATCCATTTTTGGTGTCATCAATCTATATTTGGCTTCCTCAATCGATTTTTGGTTTCCTCAATCCATTTTTGGTTTCCTCAATCCATTTTTGGGTCCGTCAATCCATTTTTGGGTCTTTCAAACTATTTTTAATTTCCTCAGACGATTTTTTGAGCTCGCAATCAATTTTTGGGTCCCTCGGCTCATTTTTGGGTCCCTCCGCCCATTTTTGGATCCCTCTGCCCGTTTTTGGTTTCCTCAGCCCATTTCTGGTTTTTTCAATTTATTTTTGATTTCCACAGCCCATTTTTGCATTCTTAAATCTGTTTTTGTGTTCATCAATCCATTTTTCGTATCCTCAATCCATTTTTGGGCCCTCGGCCCATTTTTGGGTTCCTCAATCCTTTTTTGGGTTCGTAAGCCCATTTTTGGGTCCCTCGGCCCATTATTGGGTACCTCTACCTATTTCTGGGTTCCTCAGCCCATTTCTGGGTTCCTAAGTCCGTTTTTGGGTTCCTCAAACCATTTTCGGGTTCCTCAATCCATTTTTGGATCCCTTCACCCATTCTTGTGCCCCTCCGCCCATTTTTGGGTCCCTCCGCCCATTTTTCTGTTCCTCAGCCCATTTCTGGGTTCCTCAATCCATTTTTTATTTCCTCCGCCCATTTTTGGTTTCCTACCATTTTTGTGTTTCTAAATCCATTTTTGGGTTCCTCAAACCATTTTCTAGATCCTCAATCCATTTTTGGGTCCCTCAATCCATTTTTGGGTCTTTCAAACTATTTTTAATTTCCTCAGACGATTTTTTGAGCTCTCAATCAATTTTTGGTTCCCTCGGCTCATTTTGGGTCCCTCCACCAATTTTTGGGTTCCTCAGCCCATTTCTGGGTTCCTCAATCCATTTTTTATTTCCTCAGCCCGTTTTTGCTTTCTTAAATCTATTTTTGGATTCCTCAATCCATTTTTGATTTCCTAAGCCAATTTTGGGATTCCTGAATCCATTTTTGGGTTTCTCAATCCATTTTTGTGTCCTTATATCCATTTTTTATTTCCTCAACCCATTTTTGGTTCCCTCGGACCATTTTTGTCTTTCTCAATCGATTTTTGGGTTCCTCCATCCATTTTTTGGTTTCCTCAATCCTTTTTTGCATTCCTCAATCGATTTCTTATTTCCTCAGCCAATTTTTGGTTCCCTCGGACCACTTTTGGCTTCTTAAATCAATTTCTGAGTTCCCAAATGCATTTCTGGGTCCCTCCACCCATTTTTGGTTTCCTGAGCCCATTTTTGGTTTCCTCAGACCATTTTTGGATTCCTCAATCCATTCTTGGGTTCATCAATCCATTTTTGGGTCTCTCAATCCATTTCTGTGTCTTTCAATCTATTTTTAATTTCCTCAGAACAGTTGTGGTGCCCTCAATCCATTTTTGGATCTCTCGGCCCATTTTTGGGTCCCTCCGCCCATTTTTGTGTTCCTCAGCCCATTTCTGGGTTCCTCAATCCATTTTTTATTTCCTCAGCTCATTTTTGCATTCCTAAGTCCATTTTTGGGTTCCTCAATCCATTTTTGCGTTCCTCAATCCATTTTTGGTTTTCTCAATCCATTTTAGGGTTCCTCAGTCCGTTTTTGGGTCCCTCAATATATTTTTGGATCTTTCAATCCATTTTTTATTTCCTCAGACCATTTTTGGTTCCCTCAGTGTATTTTTGGGTCCCTTCGCTCATTTTTAGTTTCCTCAGCCCATTTTTGCATTCCTCAATCGGTTTTTGGTTTCCTCAATCCATTTTCAGGTTCCTCAATCCATTTTTGGGTCCCGACGCCCATTTTTCGGTCCCTCCGCCCTTTTTTTTGTTTCCTCAGTCCTTTTCTGGGTTTTTCAATCCTTTTTTGATTTCCACAGGTCATTTTTGCATTCTTAAATCTGTTTTTGGGTTCATAAATTCATTTTTGTTTTCCTCAGTCCATTTTTGGGTCTCTCGGCCATTTTTTTGTTCCCTCCACCCATTTTCTACTTCCTTAGCCCATTTTTGGGTTCCTCAATCCATTTTTTGTGTCATCAAACAATTTTTCGCTTCCTCAATCGATTTTTGGTTTCCTCAATCCATTTTCGAATCCCTTGGCCCATTTTTGGGTCCCTCCGCCCATTTTTGGATCCCTCTGCCCGTTTTTGGTTTCCTCAGCCCATTTCTGGTTTTTTCAATTTATTTTTGATTTCCACAGCCCATTTTTGCATTCTTAAATCTGTTTTTGTGTTCATCAATCCATTTTTCGTATCCTCAATCCATTTTTGGGCCCTTGGCCCATTTTTGGGTTCCTCAATCCTTTTTTGGGTTCGTAAGCCCATTTTTGGGTCCCTCGGCCCATTATTGGGTACCTCTACCTATTTCTGGGTTCCTCAGCCCATTTCTGGGTTCCTAAGTCCGTTTTTGGGTTCCTCAAACCATTTTCGGGTTCCTCAATCCATTTTTGGATCCCTTCACCCATTCTTGTGCCCTTCCGCCCATTTTTGGGTCCCTCCGCCCATTTTTGTGTTCCTCAGCCCATTTCTGGGTTCCTCAATCCATTTTTTATTTCCTCCGCCCATTTTTGGTTTCCTACCATTTTTGCGTTTCTAAATCCATTTTTGGGTTCCTCAAACCATTTTCTAGTTCCTCAATCCATTTTTGGGTCCCTCAATCCATTTTTGGGTCTTTCAAACTATTTTTAATTTCCTCAGACGATTTTTTGAGCTCTCAATCAATTTTTGGTTCCCTCGGCTCATTTTGGGTCCCTCCACCAATTTTTGGGTTCCTCAGCCCATTTCTGGGTTCCTCAATCCATTTTTTATTTCCTCAGCCCGTTTTTGCTTTCTTAAATCTATTTTTGGATTCCTCAATCCATTTTTGATTTCCTAAGCCAATTTTGGGATTCCTGAATCCATTTTTGGGTTTCTCAATCCATTTTTGTGTTCTTAAATCCATTTTTTATTTCCTCAACCCATTTTTTGGTTCCCTCGGACCATTTTTGTCTTTCTCAATCGATTTTTGGGTTCCTCCATCCATTTTTTGGTTTCCTCAATCCTTTTTTGCATTCCTCAATCGATTTCTTATTTCCTCAGCCAATTTTTGGTTCCCTCGGACCACTTTTGGCTTCTTAAATCAATTTCTGAGTTCCCAAATGCATTTCTGGGTCCCTCCACCCATTTTTGGTTTCCTGAGCCCATTTTTGGTTTCCTCAGACCATTTTTGGATTCCTCAATCCATTCTTGGGTTCATCAATCCATTTTTGGGTCTCTCAATCCATTTCTGTGTCTTTCAATCTATTTTTAATTTCCTCAGAACAGTTGTGGTGCCCTCAATCCATTTTTGGGTCTCTCGGCCCATTTTTGGGTCCCTCCGCCCATTTTTGGTTTCCTCAGCCCATTTCTGGGTTCCTCTATCCATTTTTTATTTCCTCAGCCCATTTTTGCGTTCCTAAATCCATTTTTGGGTTCCTCAATCCATTTTTGGGTTCCTCAATCCATTTTTGGGTTCCTCAATCCGTTTTTGGTTTCCTTAATCCGTTTTTGGTTTCCTCAATACATTTTTGGATCTTTCAATCCATTTTTTTTCCTCAACCCATTTTTCTGTTCCTCAATCCATTTTTGCTGTCATCAATCCTTTTTTTCGCTTCCTGAATCGATTTTTCGTTTCCTCAATCCATTTTTGGTTTCCTCAATCCATTTTTTTGTTTCTAAGCCCATTTTTAACTTCCTGAATCCATTTTTGGGTCCCTCCGCCCATTTTTGGATCCCTCGGCCCATTTTTGGTTTCCTCAATCCATTTTTGGGTCTTTCAAATTATTTTTAATTTCCTCAGACCATTTTTTGAGCTCTCAATCAATTTTTGGGTCCCTCGACTCATTTTTGGGTGCCTCCACACAGTTTTGTGTTCCTCAGCCCATTTCTGGGTTCCTCAATCCATTTTTTATTTTTTCAGCCCATTTTTGTGTTTCTACGTCCATTTTTGGTTTCCTCAATGCATTTTTGCTTTCCTCAGCCCATTTTTGGTTTCCTCAATCCATTTTAGGTTTCCTCAATCCATTTTTGGGTCCCTCAATATATTTTTGGGTCTTTCAATCTATTTTTTATTTCCTCAGACCATTTTTGGTTCCCTCAATATATTTTTGGGTCCCTTTACTCATTTTTGCTTTCCTCAGCCCATTTTTGCATTCCTAAATGTTTTTTTTGGGTTCCTCAATCCATTTTCGGGTTCCTCAATCCATTTTCGGGTTCCTCAATCCATTTTTGAGTCCCTCCGCCCATTTCTGGGTCCCTCCGCCCAATTTTGGGTTCCTCTGCCCATTTCTGGGATTTCAATCCTTTTTTGAGTTCCACAGCCCATTTTTGCATTCTTAAATCTGTTTTTGGTTTCATCAATCCATTCTGGGTTTCCTCAATCCATTTTTGGGTCTCTCGGCCATTTTTTTGGTTCCCTCCACCCATTTTCTACTTCCTCTGCCCATTTTTGTGTTCCTCAGCCCATTTCTGGGTTCCTCAATCCATTTTCTATTTCCTCAGCTCATTTTTGCATTCCTAAGTCCATTTTTGGTTTCCTCAATCCATTTTTGGGTTCCTCAATCCATTTTTGGTTTCCTCAATCCATTTTTGGATCCCTCGGCCATTTTTTTGGTTCCCTCCACCCATTTTTTACTTCCTCAGCCCATTTTTGTGTTCCTCAATCCATTTTTGGTGTCATCAATCTATATTTGGCTTCCTCAATCGATTTTTGGTTTCCTCAATCCATTTTTGGTTTCCTCAATCCATTTTTGGGTCCGTCAATCCATTTTTGGGTCTTTCAAACTATTTTTAATTTCCTCAGACGATTTTTTGAGCTCGCAATCAATTTTTGGGTCCCTCGGCTCATTTTTGGGTCCCTCCGCCCATTTTTGGATCCCTCTGCCCGTTTTTGGTTTCCTCAGCCCATTTCTGGTTTTTTCAATTTATTTTTGATTTCCACAGCCCATTTTTGCATTCTTAAATCTGTTTTTGTGTTCATCAATCCATTTTTCGTATCCTCAATCCATTTTTGGGCCCTCGGCCCATTTTTGGGTTCCTCAATCCTTTTTTGGGTTCGTAAGCCCATTTTTGGGTCCCTCGGCCCATTATTGGGTACCTCTACCTATTTCTGGGTTCCTCAGCCCATTTCTGGGTTCCTAAGTCCGTTTTTGGGTTCCTCAAACCATTTTCGGGTTCCTCAATCCATTTTTGGATCCCTTCACCCATTCTTGTGCCCCTCCGCCCATTTTTGGGTTCCTCCGCCCATTTTTGTGTTCCTCAGCCCATTTCTGGGTTCCTCAATCCATTTTTTATTTCCTCCGCCCATTTTTGGTTTCCTACCATTTTTGCGTTTCTAAATCCATTTTTGGGTTCCTCAAACCATTTTCTAGTTCCTCAATCCATTTTTGGGTCCCTCAATCCATTTTTGGGTCTTTCAAACTATTTTTAATTTCCTCAGACGATTTTTTGAGCTCTCAATCAATTTTTGGTTCCCTCGGCTCATTTTGGGTCCCTCCACCAATTTTTGGGTTCCTCAGCCCATTTCTGGGTTCCTCAATCCATTTTTTATTTCCTCAGCCCGTTTTTGCTTTCTTAAATCTATTTTTGGATTCCTCAATCCATTTTTGATTTCCTAAGCCAATTTTGGGATTCCTGAATCCATTTTTGGGTTTCTCAATCCATTTTTGTGTTCTTAAATCCATTTTTTATTTCCTCAACCCATTTTTTGGTTCCCTCGGACCATTTTTGTCTTTCTCAATCGATTTTTGGGTTCCTCCATCCATTTTTTGGTTTCCTCAATCCTTTTTTGCATTCCTCAATCGATTTCTTATTTCCTCAGCCAATTTTTGGTTCCCTCGGACCACTTTTGGCTTCTTAAATCAATTTCTGAGTTCCCAAATGCATTTCTGGGTCCCTCCACCCATTTTTGGTTTCCTGAGCCCATTTTTGGTTTCCTCAGACCATTTTTGGATTCCTCAATCCATTCTTGGGTTCATCAATCCATTTTTGGGTCTCTCAATCCATTTCTGTGTCTTTCAATCTATTTTTAATTTCCTCAGAACAGTTGTGGTGCCCTCAATCCATTTTTGGGTCTCTCGGCCCATTTTTGGGTCCCTCCGCCCATTTTTGGTTTCCTCAGCCCATTTCTGGGTTCCTCTATCCATTTTTTATTTCCTCAGCCCATTTTTGCGTTCCTAAATCCATTTTTGGGTTCCTCAATCCATTTTTGGGTTCCTCAATCCATTTTTGGGTTCCTCAATCCGTTTTTGGTTTCCTTAATCCGTTTTTGGTTTCCTGAATACATTTTTGGATCTTTCAATCCATTTTTTTTCCTCAACCCATTTTTCTGTTCCTCAATCCATTTTTGCTGTCATCAATCCTTTTTTTCGCTTCCTGAATCGATTTTTCGTTTCCTCAATCCATTTTTGGTTTCCTCAATCCATTTTTTTGTTTCTAAGCCCATTTTTAACTTCCTGAATCCATTTTTGGGTCCCTCCGCCCATTTTTGGATCCCTCGGCCCATTTTTGGTTTCCTCAATCCATTTTTGGGTCTTTCAAATTATTTTTAATTTCCTCAGACCATTTTTTGAGCTCTCAATCAATTTTTGGGTCCCTCGACTCATTTTTGGGTGCCTCCACACAGTTTTGTGTTCCTCAGCCCATTTCTGGGTTCCTCAATCCATTTTTTATTTTTTCAGCCCATTTTTGTGTTTCTACGTCCATTTTTGGTTTCCTCAATGCATTTTTGCTTTCCTCAGCCCATTTTTGGTTTCCTCAATCCATTTTAGGTTTCCTCAATCCATTTTTGGGTCCCTCAATATATTTTTGGGTCTTTCAATCTATTTTTTATTTCCTCAGACCATTTTTGGTTCCCTCAATATATTTTTGGGTCCCTTTACTCATTTTTGCTTTCCTCAGCCCATTTTTGCATTCCTAAATGTTTTTTTTGGGTTCCTCAATCCATTTTCGGGTTCCTCAATCCATTTTCGGGTTCCTCAATCCATTTTTGAGTCCCTCCGCCCATTTCTGGGTCCCTCCGCCCAATTTTGGGTTCCTCTGCCCATTTCTGGGATTTCAATCCTTTTTTGAGTTCCACAGCCCATTTTTGCATTCTTAAATCTGTTTTTGGTTTCATCAATCCATTCTGGGTTTCCTCAATCCATTTTTGGGTCTCTCGGCCATTTTTTTGGTTCCCTCCACCCATTTTCTACTTCCTCTGCCCATTTTTGTGTTCCTCAGCCCATTTCTGGGTTCCTCAATCCATTTTCTATTTCCTCAGCTCATTTTTGCATTCCTAAGTCCATTTTTGGTTTCCTCAATCCATTTTTGGGTTCCTCAATCCATTTTTGGTTTCCTCAATCCATTTTTGGATCCCTCGGCCATTTTTTTGGTTCCCTCCACCCATTTTTTACTTCCTCAGCCCATTTTTGTGTTCCTCAATCCATTTTTGGTGTCATCAATCTATATTTGGCTTCCTCAATCGATTTTTGGTTTCCTCAATCCATTTTTGGTTTCCTCAATCCATTTTTGGGTCCGTCAATCCATTTTTGGGTCTTTCAAACTATTTTTAATTTCCTCAGACGATTTTTTGAGCTCGCAATCAATTTTTGGGTCCCTCGGCTCATTTTTGGGTCCCTCCGCCCATTTTTGGATCCCTCTGCCCGTTTTTGGTTTCCTCAGCCCATTTCTGGTTTTTTCAATTTATTTTTGATTTCCACAGCCCATTTTTGCATTCTTAAATCTGTTTTTGTGTTCATCAATCCATTTTTCGTATCCTCAATCCATTTTTGGGCCCTCGGCCCATTTTTGGGTTCCTCAATCCTTTTTTGGGTTCGTAAGCCCATTTTTGGGTCCCTCGGCCCATTATTGGGTACCTCTACCTATTTCTGGGTTCCTCAGCCCATTTCTGGGTTCCTAAGTCCGTTTTTGGGTTCCTCAAACCATTTTCGGGTTCCTCAATCCATTTTTGGATCCCTTCACCCATTCTTGTGCCCCTCCGCCCATTTTTGGGTTCCTCCGCCCATTTTTGTGTTCCTCAGCCCATTTCTGGGTTCCTCAATCCATTTTTTATTTCCTCCGCCCATTTTTGGTTTCCTACCATTTTTGCGTTTCTAAATCCATTTTTGGGTTCCTCAAACCATTTTCTAGTTCCTCAATCCATTTTTGGGTCCCTCAATCCATTTTTGGGTCTTTCAAACTATTTTTAATTTCCTCAGACGATTTTTTGAGCTCTCAATCAATTTTTGGTTCCCTCGGCTCATTTTGGGTCCCTCCACCAATTTTTGGGTTCCTCAGCCCATTTCTGGGTTCCTCAATCCATTTTTTATTTCCTCAGCCCGTTTTTGCTTTCTTAAATCTATTTTTGGATTCCTCAATCCATTTTTGATTTCCTAAGCCAATTTTGGGATTCCTGAATCCATTTTTGGGTTTCTCAATCCATTTTTGTGTTCTTAAATCCATTTTTTATTTCCTCAACCCATTTTTTGGTTCCCTCGGACCATTTTTGTCTTTCTCAATCGATTTTTGGGTTCCTCCATCCATTTTTTGGTTTCCTCAATCCTTTTTTGCATTCCTCAATCGATTTCTTATTTCCTCAGCCAATTTTTGGTTCCCTCGGACCACTTTTGGCTTCTTAAATCAATTTCTGAGTTCCCAAATGCATTTCTGGGTCCCTCCACCCATTTTTGGTTTCCTGAGCCCATTTTTGGTTTCCTCAGACCATTTTTGGATTCCTCAATCCATTCTTGGGTTCATCAATCCATTTTTGGGTCTCTCAATCCATTTCTGTGTCTTTCAATCTATTTTTAATTTCCTCAGAACAGTTGTGGTGCCCTCAATCCATTTTTGGGTCTCTCGGCCCATTTTTGGGTCCCTCCGCCCATTTTTGGTTTCCTCAGCCCATTTCTGGGTTCCTCTATCCATTTTTTATTTCCTCAGCCCATTTTTGCGTTCCTAAATCCATTTTTGGGTTCCTCAATCCATTTTTGGGTTCCTCAATCCATTTTTGGGTTCCTCAATCCGTTTTTGGTTTCCTTAATCCGTTTTTGGTTTCCTGAATACATTTTTGGATCTTTCAATCCATTTTTTTTCCTCAACCCATTTTTCTGTTCCTCAATCCATTTTTGCTGTCATCAATCCTTTTTTTCGCTTCCTGAATCGATTTTTCGTTTCCTCAATCCATTTTTGGTTTCCTCAATCCATTTTTTTGTTTCTAAGCCCATTTTTAACTTCCTGAATCCATTTTTGGGTCCCTCCGCCCATTTTTGGATCCCTCGGCCCATTTTTGGTTTCCTCAATCCATTTTTGGGTCTTTCAAATTATTTTTAATTTCCTCAGACCATTTTTTGAGCTCTCAATCAATTTTTGGGTCCCTCGACTCATTTTTGGGTGCCTCCACACAGTTTTGTGTTCCTCAGCCCATTTCTGGGTTCCTCAATCCATTTTTTATTTTTTCAGCCCATTTTTGTGTTTCTACGTCCATTTTTGGTTTCCTCAATGCATTTTTGCTTTCCTCAGCCCATTTTTGGTTTCCTCAATCCATTTTAGGTTTCCTCAATCCATTTTTGGGTCCCTCAATATATTTTTGGGTCTTTCAATCTATTTTTTATTTCCTCAGACCATTTTTGGTTCCCTCAATATATTTTTGGGTCCCTTTACTCATTTTTGCTTTCCTCAGCCCATTTTTGCATTCCTAAATGTTTTTTTTGGGTTCCTCAATCCATTTTCGGGTTCCTCAATCCATTTTCGGGTTCCTCAATCCATTTTTGAGTCCCTCCGCCCATTTCTGGGTCCCTCCGCCCAATTTTGGGTTCCTCTGCCCATTTCTGGGATTTCAATCCTTTTTTGAGTTCCACAGCCCATTTTTGCATTCTTAAATCTGTTTTTGGTTTCATCAATCCATTCTGGGTTTCCTCAATCCATTTTTGGGTCTCTCGGCCATTTTTTTGGTTCCCTCCACCCATTTTCTACTTCCTCTGCCCATTTTTGTGTTCCTCAGCCCATTTCTGGTGTTCCTCAATCATTTTCTATTTCCTCAGCTCATTTTTGCATTCCTAAGTCCATTTTTGGTTTCCTCAATCCATTTTTGGGTTCCTCAATCCATTTTTGGTTTCCTCAATCCATTTTTGGATCCCTCGGCCATTTTTTTGGTTCCCTCCACCCATTTTTTACTTCCTCAGCCCATTTTTGTGTTCCTCAATCCATTTTTGGTGTCATCAATCTATATTTGGCTTCCTCAATCGATTTTTGGTTTCCTCAATCCATTTTTGGTTTCCTCAATCCATTTTTGGGTCCGTCAATCCATTTTTGGGTCTTTCAAACTATTTTTAATTTCCTCAGACGATTTTTTGAGCTCGCAATCAATTTTTGGGTCCCTCGGCTCATTTTTGGGTCCCTCCGCCCATTTTTGGATCCCTCTGCCCGTTTTTGGTTTCCTCAGCCCATTTCTGGTTTTTTCAATTTATTTTTGATTTCCACAGCCCATTTTTGCATTCTTAAATCTGTTTTTGTGTTCATCAATCCATTTTTCGTATCCTCAATCCATTTTTGGGCCCTCGGCCCATTTTTGGGTTCCTCAATCCTTTTTTGGGTTCGTAAGCCCATTTTTGGGTCCCTCGGCCCATTATTGGGTACCTCTACCTATTTCTGGGTTCCTCAGCCCATTTCTGGGTTCCTAAGTCCGTTTTTGGGTTCCTCAAACCATTTTCGGGTTCCTCAATCCATTTTTGGATCCCTTCACCCATTCTTGTGCCCCTCCGCCCATTTTTGGGTCCCTCCGCCCATTTTTGTGTTCCTCAGCCCATTTCTGGGTTCCTCAATCCATTTTTTATTTCCTCCGCCCATTTTTGGTTTCCTACCATTTTTGTGTTTCTAAATCCATTTTTGGGTTCCTCAAACCATTTTCTAGTTCCTCAATCCATTTTTGGGTCCCTCAATCCATTTTTGGGTCTTTCAAACTATTTTTAATTTCCTCAGACGATTTTTTGAGCTCTCAATCAATTTTTGGTTCCCTCGGCTCATTTTGGGTCCCTCCACCAATTTTTGGGTTCCTCAGCCCATTTCTGGGTTCCTCAATCCATTTTTTATTTCCTCAGCCCGTTTTTGCTTTCTTAAATCTATTTTTGGATTCCTCAATCCATTTTTGATTTCCTAAGCCAATTTTGGGATTCCTGAATCCATTTTTGGGTTTCTCAATCCATTTTTGTGTCCTTATATCCATTTTTTATTTCCTCAACCCATTTTTGGTTCCCTCGGACCATTTTTGTCTTTCTCAATCGATTTTTGGGTTCCTCCATCCATTTTTTGGTTTCCTCAATCCTTTTTTGCATTCCTCAATCGATTTCTTATTTCCTCAGCCAATTTTTGGTTCCCTCGGACCACTTTTGGCTTCTTAAATCAATTTCTGAGTTCCCAAATGCATTTCTGGGTCCCTCCACCCATTTTTGGTTTCCTGAGCCCATTTTTGGTTTCCTCAGACCATTTTTGGATTCCTCAATCCATTCTTGGGTTCATCAATCCATTTTTGGGTCTCTCAATCCATTTCTGTGTCTTTCAATCTATTTTTAATTTCCTCAGAACAGTTGTGGTGCCCTCAATCCATTTTTGGATCTCTCGGCCCATTTTTGGGTCCCTCCGCCCATTTTTGTGTTCCTCAGCCCATTTCTGGGTTCCTCAATCCATTTTTTATTTCCTCAGCTCATTTTTGCATTCCTAAGTCCATTTTTGGGTTCCTCAATCCATTTTTGCGTTCCTCAATCCATTTTTGGTTTTCTCAATCCATTTTAGGGTTCCTCAGTCCGTTTTTGGGTCCCTCAATATATTTTTGGATCTTTCAATCCATTTTTTATTTCCTCAGACCATTTTTGGTTCCCTCAGTGTATTTTTGGGTCCCTTCGCTCATTTTTAGTTTCCTCAGCCCATTTTTGCATTCCTCAATCGGTTTTTGGTTTCCTCAATCCATTTTCAGGTTCCTCAATCCATTTTTGGGTCCCGACGCCCATTTTTCGGTCCCTCCGCCCTTTTTTTTGTTTCCTCAGTCCTTTTCTGGGTTTTTCAATCCTTTTTTGATTTCCACAGGTCATTTTTGCATTCTTAAATCTGTTTTTGGGTTCATAAATTCATTTTTGTTTTCCTCAGTCCATTTTTGGGTCTCTCGGCCATTTTTTTGTTCCCTCCACCCATTTTCTACTTCCTTAGCCCATTTTTGGGTTCCTCAATCCATTTTTTGTGTCATCAAACAATTTTTCGCTTCCTCAATCGATTTTTGGTTTCCTCAATACATTTTCGAATCCCTTGGCCCATTTTTGGGTCCCTCCGCCCATTTTTGGATCCCTCTGCCCGTTTTTGGTTTCCTCAGCCCATTTCTGGTTTTTTCAATTTATTTTTGATTTCCACAGCCCATTTTTGCATTCTTAAATCTGTTTTTGTGTTCATCAATCCATTTTTCGTATCCTCAATCCATTTTTGGGCCCTCGGCCCATTTTTGGGTTCCTCAATCCTTTTTTGGGTTCGTAAGCCCATTTTTGGGTCCCTCGGCCCATTATTGGGTACCTCTACCTATTTCTGGGTTCCTCAGCCCATTTCTGGGTTCCTAAGTCCGTTTTTGGGTTCCTCAAACCATTTTCGGGTTCCTCAATCCATTTTTGGATCCCTTCACCCATTCTTGTGCCCTTCCGCCCATTTTTGGGTCCCTCCGCCCATTTTTGTGTTCCTCAGCCCATTTCTGGGTTCCTCAATCCATTTTTTATTTCCTCCGCCCATTTTTGGTTTCCTACCATTTTTGCGTTTCTAAATCCATTTTTGGGTTCCTCAAACCATTTTCTAGTTCCTCAATCCATTTTTGGGTCCCTCAATCCATTTTTGGGTCTTTCAAACTATTTTTAATTTCCTCAGACGATTTTTTGAGCTCTCAATCAATTTTTGGTTCCCTCGGCTCATTTTGGGTCCCTCCACCAATTTTTGGGTTCCTCAGCCCATTTCTGGGTTCCTCAATCCATTTTTTATTTCCTCAGCCCGTTTTTGCTTTCTTAAATCTATTTTTGGATTCCTCAATCCATTTTTGATTTCCTAAGCCAATTTTGGGATTCCTGAATCCATTTTTGGGTTTCTCAATCCATTTTTGTGTTCTTAAATCCATTTTTTATTTCCTCAACCCATTTTTTGGTTCCCTCGGACCATTTTTGTCTTTCTCAATCGATTTTTGGGTTCCTCCATCCATTTTTTGGTTTCCTCAATCCTTTTTTGCATTCCTCAATCGATTTCTTATTTCCTCAGCCAATTTTTGGTTCCCTCGGACCACTTTTGGCTTCTTAAATCAATTTCTGAGTTCCCAAATGCATTTCTGGGTCCCTCCACCCATTTTTGGTTTCCTGAGCCCATTTTTGGTTTCCTCAGACCATTTTTGGATTCCTCAATCCATTCTTGGGTTCATCAATCCATTTTTGGGTCTCTCAATCCATTTCTGTGTCTTTCAATCTATTTTTAATTTCCTCAGAACAGTTGTGGTGCCCTCAATCCATTTTTGGGTCTCTCGGCCCATTTTTGGGTCCCTCCGCCCATTTTTGGTTTCCTCAGCCCATTTCTGGGTTCCTCTATCCATTTTTTATTTCCTCAGCCCATTTTTGCGTTCCTAAATCCATTTTTGGGTTCCTCAATCCATTTTTGGGTTCCTCAATCCATTTTTGGGTTCCTCAATCCGTTTTTGGTTTCCTTAATCCGTTTTTGGTTTCCTCAATACATTTTTGGATCTTTCAATCCATTTTTTTTCCTCAACCCATTTTTCTGTTCCTCAATCCATTTTTGCTGTCATCAATCCTTTTTTTCGCTTCCTGAATCGATTTTTCGTTTCCTCAATCCATTTTTGGTTTCCTCAATCCATTTTTTTGTTTCTAAGCCCATTTTTTACTTCCTGAATCCATTTTTGGGTCCCTCCGCCCATTTTTGGATCCCTCGGCCCATTTTTGGTTTCCTCAATCCATTTTTGGGTCTTTCAAATTATTTTTAATTTCCTCAGACCATTTTTTGAGCTCTCAATCAATTTTTGGGTCCCTCGACTCATTTTTGGGTGCCTCCACACAGTTTTGTGTTCCTCAGCCCATTTCTGGGTTCCTCAATCCATTTTTCATTTTTTCAGCCCATTTTTGTGTTTCTGCGTCCATTTTTGGTTTCCTCAATGCATTTTTGCTTTCCTCAGCCCATTTTTGCATTCCTAAATGTTTTTTTTGGGTTCCTCAATCCATTTTCAGGTTCCTCAATCCATTTTCGGGTTCCTCAATCCATTTTTGAGTCCCTCCGCCCATTTCTGGGTCCCTCCGCCCAATTTTGGGTTCCTCTGCCCATTTCTGGGATTTCAATCCTTTTTTGAGTTCCACAGCCCATTTTTGCATTCTTAAATCTGTTTTTGGTTTCATCAATCCATTCTGGGTTTCCTCAATCCATTTTTGGGTCTCTCGGCCATTTTTTTGGTTCCCTCCACCCATTTTCTACTTCCTCTGCCCATTTTTGTGTTCCTCAGCCCATTTCTGGGTTCCTCAATCCATTTTCTATTTCCTCAGCTCATTTTTGCATTCCTAAGTCCATTTTTGGTTTCCTCAATCCATTTTCGAATCCCTTGGCCCATTTTTGGGTCCCTCCGCCCATTTTTGGATCCCTCTGCCCGTTTTTGGTTTCCTCAGCCCATTTCTGGTTTTTTCAATTTATTTTTGATTTCCACAGCCCATTTTTGCATTCTTAAATCTGTTTTTGTGTTCATCAATCCATTTTTCGTATCCTCAATCCATTTTTGGGCCCTCGGCCCATTTTTGGGTTCCTCAATCCTTTTTTGGGTTCGTAAGCCCATTTTTGGGTCCCTCGGCCCATTATTGGGTACCTCTACCTATTTCTGGGTTCCTCAGCCCATTTCTGGGTTCCTAAGTCCGTTTTTGGGTTCCTCAAACCATTTTCGGGTTCCTCAATCCATTTTTGGATCCCTTCACCCATTCTTGTGCCCTTCCGCCCATTTTTGGGTCCCTCCGCCCATTTTTGTGTTCCTCAGCCCATTTCTGGGTTCCTCAATCCATTTTTTATTTCCTCCGCCCATTTTTGGTTTCCTACCATTTTTGCGTTTCTAAATCCATTTTTGGGTTCCTCAAACCATTTTCTAGTTCCTCAATCCATTTTTGGGTCCCTCAATCCATTTTTGGGTCTTTCAAACTATTTTTAATTTCCTCAGACGATTTTTTGAGCTCTCAATCAATTTTTGGTTCCCTCGGCTCATTTTGGGTCCCTCCACCAATTTTTGGGTTCCTCAGCCCATTTCTGGGTTCCTCAATCCATTTTTTATTTCCTCAGCCCGTTTTTGCTTTCTTAAATCTATTTTTGGATTCCTCAATCCATTTTTGATTTCCTAAGCCAATTTGGGGATTCCTGAATCCATTTTTGGGTTTCTCAATCCATTTTTGTGTTCTTAAATCCATTTTTTATTTCCTCAACCCATTTTTTGGTTCCCTCGGACCATTTTTGTCTTTCTCAATCGATTTTTGGGTTCCTCCATCCATTTTTTGGTTTCCTCAATCCTTTTTTGCATTCCTCAATCGATTTCTTATTTCCTCAGCCAATTTTTGGTTCCCTCGGACCACTTTTGGCTTCTTAAATCAATTTCTGAGTTCCCAAATGCATTTCTGGGTCCCTCCACCCATTTTTGGTTTCCTGAGCCCATTTTTGGTTTCCTCAGACCATTTTTGGATTCCTCAATCCATTCTTGGGTTCATCAATCCATTTTTGGGTCTCTCAATCCATTTCTGTGTCTTTCAATCTATTTTTAATTTCCTCAGAACAGTTGTGGTGCCCTCAATCCATTTTTGGGTCTCTCGGCCCATTTTTGGGTCCCTCTGCCCATTTTTGGTTTCCTCAGCCCATTTCTGGGTTCCTCTATCCATTTTTTATTTCCTCAGCCCATTTTTGCGTTCCTAAATCCATTTTTGGGTTCCTCAATCCATTTTTGGGTTCCTCAATCCATTTTTGGGTTCCTCAATCCGTTTTTGGTTTCCTTAATCCGTTTTTGGTTTCCTCAATACATTTTTGGATCTTTCAATCCATTTTTTTTCCTCAACCCATTTTTCTGTTCCTCAATCCATTTTTGCTGTCATCAATCCTTTTTTTCGCTTCCTGAATCGATTTTTCGTTTCCTCAATCCATTTTTGTTTTCCTCAATCCATTTTTTTGTTTCTAAGCCCATTTTTTACTTCCTGAATCCATTTTTGGGTCCCTCCGCCCATTTTTGGATCCCTCGGCCCATTTTTGGTTTCCTCAATCCATTTTTGGGTCTTTCAAATTATTTTTAATTTCCTCAGACCATTTTTTGAGCTCTCAATCAATTTTTGGGTCCCTCGACTCATTTTTGGGTGCCTCCACACAGTTTTGTGTTCCTCAGCCCATTTCTGGGTTCCTCAATCCATTTTTCATTTTTTCAGCCCATTTTTGTGTTTCTGCGTCCATTTTTGGTTTCCTCAATGCATTTTTGCTTTCCTCAGCCCATTTTTGCATTCCTAAATGGTTTTTTTGGGTTCCTCAATCCATTTTCAGGTTCCTCAATCCATTTTCGGGTTCCTCAATCCATTTTTGAGTCCCTCCGCCCATTTCTGGGTCCCTCCGCCCAATTTTGGGTTCCTCTGCCCATTTCTGGGATTTCAATCCTTTTTTGAGTTCCACAGCCCATTTTTGCATTCTTAAATCTGTTTTTGGTTTCATCAATCCATTCTGGGTTTCCTCAATCCATTTTTGGGTCTCTCGGCCATTTTTTTGGTTCCCTCCACCCATTTTCTACTTCCTCTGCCCATTTTTGTGTTCCTCAGCCCATTTCTGGGTTCCTCAATCCATTTTCTATTTCCTCAGCTCATTTTTGCATTCCTAAGTCCATTTTTGGTTTCCTCAATCCATTTTCGAATCCCTTGGCCCATTTTTGGGTCCCTCCGCCCATTTTTGGATCCCTCTGCCCTTTTTAGGTTTCCTCAGCCCATTTCTGGTTTTTTCAATTTATTTTTGATTTCCACAGCCCATTTTTGCATTCTTAAATCTGTTTTTGTATTCATCAATCCATTTTTCGTATCCTCAATCCATTTTTGGGCCCTCGGTTCATTTTTGGGTTCCTCAATCCTTTTTTGGGTTCGTAAGCCCATTTTTGGGTCCCTCGGCCCATTATTGGGTACCTCTAACTATTTCTGGGTTCCTCAGCCCATTTCTGGGTTCCTAAGTCCGTTTTTGGGTTCCTCAAACCATTTTCGGGTTCCTCAATCCATTTTTGGATCCCTTCACCCATTCATGTGCCCCTCCGCCCATTTTTGGGTCCCTCCGCCCATTTTTGTGTTCCTCAGCCCATTTCTGGGTTCCTCAATCCATTTTTTATTTCCTCCGCCCATTTTTGGTTTCCTACCATTTTTGCGTTTCTAAATCCATTTTTGGGTTCCTCAAACCATTTTCTAGTTCCTCAATCCATTTTTGGGTCCCTCAATCCATTTTTGGGTCTTTCAAACTATTTTTAATTTCCTCAGACGATTTTTTGAGCTCTCAATCAATTTTTGGTTCCCTCGGCTCATTTTGGGTCCCTCCACCAATTTTTGGGTTCCTCAGCCCATTTCTGGGTTCCTCAATCCATTTTTTATTTCCTCAGCCCGTTTTTGCTTTCTTAAATCTATTTTTGGATTCCTCAATCCATTTTTGATTTCCTAAGCCAATTTGGGGATTCCTGAATCCATTTTTGGGTTTCTCAATCCATTTTTGTGTCCTTATATCCATTTTTTATTTCCTCAACCCATTTTTGGTTCCCTCGGACCATTTTTGTCTTTCTCAATCGATTTTTGGGTTCCTCCATCCATTTTTTGGTTTCCTCAATCCTTTTTTGCATTCCTCAATCGATTTCTTATTTCCTCAGCCAATTTTTGGTTCCCTCGGACCACTTTTGGCTTCTTAAATCAATTTCTGAGTTCCCAAATGCATTTCTGGGTCCCTCCACCCATTTTTGGTTTCCTGAGCCCATTTTTGGTTTCCTCAGACCATTTTTGGATTCCTCAATCCATTCTTGGGTTCATCAATCCATTTTTGGGTCTCTCAATCCATTTCTGTGTCTTTCAATCTATTTTTAATTTCCTCAGAACAGTTGTGGTGCCCTCAATCCATTTTTGGATCTCTCGGCCCATTTTTGGGTCCCTCCGCCCATTTTTGTGTTCCTCAGCCCATTTCTGGGTTCCTCAATCCATTTTTTATTTCCTCAGCTCATTTTTGCATTCCTAAGTCCATTTTTGGGTTCCTCAATCCATTTTTGCGTTCCTCAATCCATTTTTGGTTTTCTCAATCCATTTTAGGGTTCCTCAGTCCGTTTTTGGGTCCCTCAATATATTTTTGGATCTTTCAATCCATTTTTTATTTCCTCAGACCATTTTTGGTTCCCTCAGTGTATTTTTGGGTCCCTTCGCTCATTTTTAGTTTCCTCAGCCCATTTTTGCATTCCTCAATCGGTTTTTGGTTTCCTCAATCCATTTTCAGGTTCCTCAATCCATTTTTGGGTCCCGACGCCCATTTTTCGGTCCCTCCGCCCTTTTTTTTGTTTCCTCAGTCCTTTTCTGGGTTTTTCAATCCTTTTTTGATTTCCACAGGTCATTTTTGCATTCTTAAATCTGTTTTTGGGTTCATAAATTCATTTTTGTTTTCCTCAGTCCATTTTTGGGTCTCTCGGCCATTTTTTTGTTCCCTCCACCCATTTTCTACTTCCTTAGCCCATTTTTGGGTTCCTCAATCCATTTTTTGTGTCATCAAACAATTTTTCGCTTCCTCAATCGATTTTTGGTTTCCTCAATACATTTTCGAATCCCTTGGCCCATTTTTGGGTCCCTCCGCCCATTTTTGGATCCCTCTGCCCGTTTTTGGTTTCCTCAGCCCATTTCTGGTTTTTTCAATTTATTTTTGATTTCCACAGCCCATTTTTGCATTCTTAAATCTGTTTTTGTGTTCATCAATCCATTTTTCGTATCCTCAATCCATTTTTGGGCCCTCGGCCCATTTTTGGGTTCCTCAATCCTTTTTTGGGTTCGTAAGCCCATTTTTGGGTCCCTCGGCCCATTATTGGGTACCTCTACCTATTTCTGGGTTCCTCAGCCCATTTCTGGGTTCCTAAGTCCGTTTTTGGGTTCCTCAAACCATTTTCGGGTTCCTCAATCCATTTTTGGATCCCTCCACCCATTCTTGTGCCCTTCCGCCCATTTTTGGGTCCCTCCGCCATTTTTGTGTTCCTCAGCCCATTTCTGGGTTCCTCAATCCATTTTTTATTTCCTCCGCCCATTTTTGGTTTCCTACCATTTTTGCGTTTCTAAATCCATTTTTGGGTTCCTCAAACCATTTTCTAGTTCCTCAATCCATTTTTGGTCCCTCAATCCATTTTTGGGTCTTTCAAACTATTTTTAATTTCCTCAGACGATTTTTTGTGCTCGCAATCAATTTTTGGTTCCCTCGGCTCATTTGGGGTCCCTCCACCAATTTTTGGGGTTCCTCAGCCCATTTCTGGGTTCCTCAATCCATTTTTTATTTCCTCAGCCCGTTTTTGCTTTCTTAAATCTATTTTTGGATTCCTCAATCCATTTTTGATTTCCTAAGCCAATTTGGGGATTCCTGAATCCATTTTTGGTTCCTCAATCCATTTTTGTGTCCTTATATCCATTTTTTATTTCCTCAACCCTTTTTGGTTCCCTCGGACCATTTTTGTCTTTCTCAATCGATTTTTGGGTTCCTCCATCCATTTTTTGGTTTCCTCAATCCTTTTTTGCATTCCTCAATCGATTTCTTATTTCCTCAGCCAATTTTTGGTTCCCTCGGACCACTTTTGGCTTCTTAAATCAATTTCTGAGTTCCCAAATGCATTTCTGGGTCCCTCCACCCATTTTTGGTTTCCTGAGCCCATTTTTGGTTTCCTCAGACCATTTTTGGATTCCTCAATCCATTCTTGGGTTCATCAATCCATTTTTGGGTCTCTCAATCCATTTCTGTGTCTTTCAATCTATTTTAATTTCCTCAGAACAGTTGTGGTGCCCTCAATCCATTTTGGATCTCTCGGCCCATTTTTGGGTCCCTCCGCCCATTTTTGTGTTCCTCAGCCATTTCTGGGTTCCTCAATCCATTTTTTATTTCCTCAGCTCATTTTTGCATTCCTAAGTCCATTTTTGGGTTCCTCAATCCATTTTTGCGTTCCTCAATCCATTTTTGGTTTTCTCAATCCGTTTTAGGTTTCCTCAGTCCGTTTTTGGGTCCCTCAATATATTTTTGGATCTTTCAATCCATTTTTTATTTCCTCAGACCATTTTTGGTTCCCTCAGTGTATTTTTGGGTCCCTTCGCTCATTTTTAGTTTCCTCAGCCCATTTTTGCATTCCTCAATCGGTTTTTGGTTTCCTCAATCCATTTTCAGGTTCCTCAATCCATTTTTGGGTCCCGACGCCATTTTTCGGTCCCTCCGCCCTTTTTTTTGTTTCCTCAGTCCTTTTCTGGGTTTTTCAATCCTTTTTGATTTCCACAGGTCATTTTTGCATTCTTAAATCTGTTTTTGGGTTCATAAATTCATTTTTGTTTTCCTCAGTCCATTTTTGGGTCTCTCGGCCATTTTTTTGTTCCCTCCACCCATTTTCTACTTCCTTAGCCCATTTTTGGGTTCCTCAATCCATTTTTTGTGTCATCAAACAATTTTTCGCTTCCTCAATCGATTTTTGGTTTCCTCAATACATTTTCGAATCCCTTGGCCCATTTTTGGGTCCCTCCGCCCATTTTTGGATCCCTCTGCCCGTTTTTGGTTTCCTCAGCCCATTTCTGGTTTTTTCAATTTATTTTGATTTCCACAGCCCATTTTTGCATTCTTAAATCTGTTTTTGTGTTCATCAATCCATTTTTCGTATCCTCAATCCATTTTTGGGCCCTCGGCCCATTTTTGGGTTCCTCAATCCTTTTTTGGGTTCGTAAGCCCATTTTTGGGTCCCTCGGCCCATTATTGGGTACCTCTACCTATTTCTGGGTTCCTCAGCCCATTTCTGGGTTCCTAAGTCCGTTTTTGGGTTCCTCAAACCATTTCGGGTTCCTCAATCCATTTTTGGATCCCTTCACCCATTCTTGTGCCCTTCCGCCCATTTTTGGGTCCCTCCGCCCATTTTTGTGTTCCTCAGCCCATTTCTGGGTTCCTCAATCCATTTTTTATTTCCTCCGCCCATTTTTGGTTTCCTACCATTTTTGCGTTTCTAAATCCATTTTTGGGTTCCTCAAACCATTTTCTAGTTCCTCAATCCATTTTTGGGTCCCTCAATCATTTTTGGGTCTTTCAAACTATTTTTAATTTCCTCAGACGATTTTTTGAGCTCTCAATCAATTTTTGGTTCCCTCGGCTCATTTTGGGTCCCTCCACCAATTTTTGGGTTCCTCAGCCCATTTCTGGGTTCCTCAATCCATTTTTTATTTCCTCAGCCCGTTTTTGCTTTCTTAAATCTATTTTTGGATTCCTCAATCCATTTTTGATTTCCTAAGCCAATTTGGGGATTCCTGAATCCATTTTTGGGTTCCTCAATCCATTTTTGTGTCCTTATATCCATTTTTTATTTCCTCAACCCATTTTTGGTTCCCTCGGACCATTTTTGTCTTTCTCAATCGATTTTTGGGTTCCTCCATCCATTTTTTGGTTTCCTCAATCCTTTTTTGCATTCCTCAATCGATTTCTTATTTCCTCAGCCAATTTTTGGTTCCCTCGGACCACTTTTGGCTTCTTAAATCAATTTCTGAGTTCCCAAATGCATTTCTGGGTCCCTCCACCCATTTTTGGTTTCCTGAGCCCATTTTTGGTTTCCTCAGACCATTTTTGGATTCCTCAATCCATTCTTGGGTTCATCAATCCATTTTTGGGTCTCTCACATCCATTTCTGTGTCTTTCAATCTATTTTTAATTTCCTCAGAACAGTTGTGGTGCCCTCAATCCATTTTTGGGTCTCTCGGCCCATTTTTGGGTCCCTCTGCCCATTTTTGGTTTCCTCAGCCCATTTCTGGGTTCCTCTATCCATTTTTTATTTCCTCAGCCCATTTTTTGCGTTCCTAAATCCATTTTTGGGTTCCTCAATCCATTTTTGGGTTCCTCAATCCATTTTTGGGTTCCTCAATCCGTTTTTGGTTTCCTTAATCCGTTTTTGGTTTCCTCAATACATTTTTGGATCTTTCAATCCATTTTTTTTCCTCAACCCATTTTTCTGTTCCTCAATCCATTTTTGCTGTCATCAATCCTTTTTTCGCTTCCTGAATCGATTTTTCGTTTCCTCAATCCATTTTTGGTTTCCTCAATCCATTTTTTTGTTTCTAAGCCCATTTTTACTTCCTGAATCCATTTTTGGGTCCCTCCGCCCATTTTTGGATCCTCTCAATCCATTTTTGGGTCTTTCAAATTATTTTTAATTTCCTCAGACCATTTTTTGAGCTCTCAATCAATTTTTGGGTCCCTCGACTCATTTTTGGGTGCCTCCACACAGTTTTGTGTTCCTCAGCCCATTTCTGGGTTCCTCAATCCATTTTTTATTTTTTCAGCCCATTTTTGTGTTTCTACGTCCATTTTTGGTTTCCTCAATGCATTTTTGCTTTCCTCAGCCCATTTTTGGTTTCCTCAATCCATTTTAGGTTTCCTCAATCCATTTTTGGGTCCCTCAATATATTTTTGGGTCTTTCAATCTATTTTTTATTTCCTCAGACCATTTTTGGTTCCCTCAATATATTTTTGGGTCCCTTTACTCATTTTTGCTTTCCTCAGCCCATTTTTGCATTCCTAAATGGTTTTTTTGGGTTCCTCAATCCATTTTCGGGTTCCTCAATCCATTTTCGGGTTCCTCAATCCATTTTTGAGTCCCTCCGCCCATTTCTGGGTCCCTCCGCCCAATTTTGGGTTCCTCTGCCCATTTCTGGGATTTCAATCCTTTTTTGAGTTCCACAGCCCGTTTTTGCATTCTTAAATCTGTTTTTGGTTTCATCAATCCATTCTGGGTTTCCTCAATCCATTTTTGGGTCTCTCGGCCATTTTTTTGGTTCCCTCCACCCATTTTCTACTTCCTCTGCCCATTTTTGTGTTCCTCAATCCATTTTTGGTGTCATCAATCCATTTTTCACTTCCTGAATCGATTTTTCATTTTCTCAATCCATTTTTGGGTTCCTCAATCCTTTTTTTTGTTTCTAAGCCCATTTTTGGCTTCCTGAATCCATTTTTGGGTCACTCCGCCGATTTTTGGTTCCCTCGGTTCATTTTTGGTTTCCTCAATCCATTTTTGGGTTCCTCAATCCATTTTTGGATCCCTCCAGCCGTTCTTGTGCCCCTCCGCCCATTTTTGGGTCCCTCCGCCCATTTTTGTGTTCCTCAGCCCATTTCTGGGTTCCTCAATCCATTTTTTATTTCCTCCGCCCATTTTTGGTTTCCTACCATTTTTGCGTTTCTAAATCCATTTTTGGGTTCCTCAAACCATTTTCTAGTTCCTCAATCCATTTTTGGGTCCCTCAATCCATTTTTGGGTCTTTCAAACTATTTTTAATTTCCTCAGACGATTTTTTGAGCTCTCAATCAATTTTTGGTTCCCTCGGCTCATTTTGGGTCCCTCCACCAATTTTTGGGTTCCTCAGCCCATTTCTGGGTTCCTCAATCCATTTTTTATTTCCTCAGCCCGTTTTTGCTTTCTTAAATCTATTTTTGGATTCCTCAATCCAATTTTGATTTCCTAAGCCAATTTGGGGATTCCTGAATCCATTTTTGGGTTTCTCAATCCATTTTTGTGTCCTTAAATCCATTTTTTATTTCCTCAACCCATTTTTGGTTCCCTCGGACCATTTTTGTCTTTCTCAATCGATTTTTGGGTTCCTCCATCCATTTTTTGGTTTCCTCAATCCTTTTTTGCATTCCTCAATCGATTTCTTATTTCCTCAGCCAATTTTTGGTTCCCTCGGACCACTTTTGGCTTCTTAAATCAATTTCTGAGTTCCCAAATGCATTTCTGGGTCCCTCCACCCATTTTTGGTTTCCTGAGCCCATTTTTGGTTTCCTCAGACCATTTTTGGATTCCTCAATCCATTCTTGGGTTCATCAATCCATTTTTGGGTCTCTCAATCCATTTCTGTGTCTTTCAATCTATTTTTAATTTCCTCAGAACAGTTGTGGTGCCCTCAATCCATTTTTGGGTCTCTCGGCCCATTTTTGGGTCCCTCCGCCCATTTTTGGTTTCCTCAGCCCATTTCTGGGTTCCTCTATCCATTTTTTATTTCCTCAGCCCATTTTTGCGTTCCTAAATCCATTTTTGGGTTCCTCAATCCATTTTTGGGTTCCTCAATCCGTTTTTGGTTTCCTTAATCCGTTTTTGGTTTCCTCAATACATTTTTGGATCTTTCAATCCATTTTTTTTCCTCAACCCATTTTTCTGTTCCTCAATCCATTTTTGCTGTCATCAATCCTTTTTTTCGCTTCCTGAATCGATTTTTCGTTTCCTCAATCCATTTTTGGTTTCCTCAATCCATTTTTTTGTTTCTAAGCCCATTTTTTACTTCCTGAATCCATTTTTGGGTCCCTCCGCCCATTTTTGGATCCCTCGGCCCATTTTTGGTTTCCTCAATCCATTTTTGGGTCTTTCAAATTATTTTTAATTTCCTCAGACCATTTTTTGAGCTCTCAATCAATTTTTGGGTCCCTCGACTCATTTTTGGGTGCCTCCACACAGTTTTGTGTTCCTCAGCCCATTTCTGGGTTCCTCAATCCATTTTTTATTTTTTCAGCCCATTTTTGTGTTTCTACGTCCATTTTTGGTTTCCTCAAAGCATTTTTGCTTTCCTCAGCCCATTTTTGGTTTCCTCAATCCATTTTAGGTTTCCTCAATCCATTTTTGGGTCCCTCAATATATTTTTGGGTCTTTCAATCTATTTTTTATTTCCTCAGACCATTTTTGGTTCCCTCAATATATTTTTGGGTCCCTTTACTCATTTTTGCTTTCCTCAGCCCATTTTTGCATTCCTAAATGGTTTTTTTGGGTTCCTCAATCCATTTTCGGGTCCCTCAATCCATTTTCGGGTTCCTCAATCCATTTTTGAGTCCCTCCGCCCATTTCTGGGTCCCTCCGCCCAATTTTGGGTTCCTCTGCCCATTTCTGGGATTTCAATCCTTTTTTGATTTCCACAGCCCGTTTTTGCATTCTTAAATCTGTTTTTGGTTTCATCAATCCATTCTGGGTTTCCTCAATCCATTTTTGGGTCTCTCGGCCATTTTTTTGGTTCCCTCCACCCATTTTCTACTTCCTCTGCCCATTTTTGTGTTCCTCAATCCATTTTTGGTGTCATCAATCCATTTTTCACTTCCTGAATCGATTTTTCATTTTCTCAATCCATTTTTGGGTTCCTCAATCCTTTTTTTTGTTTCTAAGCCCATTTTTGGCTTCCTGAATCCATTTTTGGGTCACTCCGCCGATTTTTGGTTCCCTCGGTTCATTTTTGGTTTCCTCAATCCATTTTTGGGTTCCTCAATCCATTTTTGGATCCCTCCAGCCGTTCTTGTGCCCCTCCGCCCATTTTTGGGTCCCTCTGCCCATTTTTGTGTTCCTCAGCCCATTTCTGGGTTCCTCAATCCATTTTTTATTTCCTCCGCCCATTTTTGGTTTCCTACCATTTTTGCGTTTCTAAATCCATTTTTGGGTTCCTCAAACCATTTTCTAGTTCCTCAATCCATTTTTGGGTCCCTCAATCCATTTTTGGGTCTTTCAAACTATTTTTAATTTCCTCAGACGATTTTTTGAGCTCTCAATCAATTTTTGGTTCCCTCGGCTCATTTTGGGTCCCTCCACCAATTTTTGGGTTCCTCAGCCCATTTCTGGGTTCCTCAATCCATTTTTTATTTCCTCAGCCCGTTTTTGCTTTCTTAAATCTATTTTTGGATTCCTCAATCCAATTTTGATTTCCTAAGCCAATTTGGGGATTCCTGAATCCATTTTTGGGTTTCTCAATCCATTTTTGTGTCCTTAAATCCATTTTTTATTTCCTCAACCCATTTTTGGTTCCCTCGGACCATTTTTGTCTTTCTCAATCGATTTTTGGGTTCCTCCATCCATTTTTTGGTTTCCTCAATCCTTTTTTGCATTCCTCAATCGATTTCTTATTTCCTCAGCCAATTTTTGGTTCCTTCGGACCACTTTTGGCTTCTTAAATCAATTTCTGAGTTCCCAAATGCATTTCTGGGTCCCTCCACCCATTTTTGGTTTCCTGAGCCCATTTTTGGTTTCCTCAGACCATTTTTGGATTCCTCAATCCATTCTTGGGTTCATCAATCCATTTTTGGGTCTCTCAATCCATTTCTGTGTCTTTCAATCTATTTTTAATTTCCTCAGAACAGTTGTGGTGCCCTCAATCCAGTTTTGGGTCTCTCGGCCCATTTTTGGGTCCCTCCGCCCATTTTTGGTTTCCTCAGCCCATTTCTGGGTTCCTCTATCCATTTTTTATTTCCTCAGCCCATTTTTGCGTTCCTAAATCCATTTTTGGGTTCCTCAATCCATTTTTGGGTTCCTCAATCCGTTTTTGGTTTCCTTAATCCGTTTTTGGTTTCCTCAATACATTTTTGGATCTTTCAATCCATTTTTTTTCCTCAACCCATTTTTCTGTTCCTCAATCCATTTTTGCTGTCATCAATCCTTTTTTTCGCTTCCTGAATCGATTTTTCGTTTCCTCAATCCATTTTTGGTTTCCTCAATCCATTTTTTTGTTTCTAAGCCCATTTTTTACTTCCTGAATCCATTTTTGGGTCCCTCCGCCCATTTTTGGATCCCTCGGCCCATTTTTGGTTTCCTCAATCCATTTTTGGGTCTTTCAAATTATTTTTAATTTCCTCAGACCATTTTTTGAGCTCTCAATCAATTTTTGGGTCCCTCGACTCATTTTTGGGTGCCTCCACACAGTTTTGTGTTCCTCAGCCCATTTCTGGGTTCCTCAATCCATTTTTTATTTTTTCAGCCCATTTTTGTGTTTCTACGTCCATTTTTGGTTTCCTCAAAGCATTTTTGCTTTCCTCAGCCCATTTTTGGTTTCCTCAATCCATTTTAGGTTTCCTCAATCCATTTTTGGGTCCCTCAATATATTTTTGGGTCTTTCAATCTATTTTTTATTTCCTCAGACCATTTTTGGTTCCCTCAATATATTTTTGGGTCCCTTTACTCATTTTTGCTTTCCTCAGCCCATTTTTGCATTCCTAAATGTTTTTTTTGGGTTCCTCAATCCATTTTCGGGTTCCTCAATCCATTTTCGGGTTCCTCAATCCATTTTTGAGTCCCTCCGCCCATTTCTGGGTCCCTCCGCCCAATTTTGGGTTCCTCTGCCCATTTCTGGGATTTCAATCCTTTTTTGAGTTCCACAGCCCATTTTTGCATTCTTAAATCTGTTTTTGGTTTCATCAATCCATTCTGGGTTTCCTCAATCCATTTTTGGGTCTCTCGGCCATTTTTTTGGTTCCCTCCACCCATTTTCTACTTCCTCTGCCCATTTTTGTGTTCCTCAATCCATTTTTGGTGTCATCAATCCATTTTTCACTTCCTGAATCGATTTTTCATTTTCTCAATCCATTTTTGGGTTCCTCAATCCTTTTTTTTGTTTCTAAGCCCATTTTTGGCTTCCTGAATCCATTTTTGGGTCACTCCGCCGATTTTTGGTTCCCTCGGTTCATTTTTGGTTTCCTCAATCCATTTTTGGGTTCCTCAATCCATTTTTGGATCCCTCCAGCCGTTCTTGTGCCCCTCCGCCCATTTTTGGGTCCCTCCGCCCATTTTTGTGTTCCTCAGCCCATTTCTGGGTTCCTCAATCCATTTTTTATTTCCTCCGCCCATTTTTGGTTTCCTACCATTTTTGCGTTTCTAAATCCATTTTTGGGTTCCTCAAACCATTTTCTAGTTCCTCAATCCATTTTTGGGTCCCTCAATCCATTTTTGGGTCTTTCAAACTATTTTTAATTTCCTCAGACGATTTTTTGAGCTCTCAATCAATTTTTGGTTCCCTCGGCTCATTTTGGGTCCCTCCACCAATTTTTGGGTTCCTCAGCCCATTTCTGGGTTCCTCAATCCATTTTTTATTTCCTCAGCCCGTTTTTGCTTTCTTAAATCTATTTTTGGATTCCTCAATCCAATTTTGATTTCCTAAGCCAATTTGGGGATTCCTGAATCCATTTTTGGGTTTCTCAATCCATTTTTGTGTCCTTAAATCCATTTTTTATTTCCTCAACCCATTTTTGGTTCCCTCGGACCATTTTTGTCTTTCTCAATCGATTTTTGGGTTCCTCCATCCATTTTTTGGTTTCCTCAATCCTTTTTTGCATTCCTCAATCGATTTCTTATTTCCTCAGCCAATTTTTGGTTCCCTCGGACCACTTTTGGCTTCTTAAATCAATTTCTGAGTTCCCAAATGCATTTCTGGGTCCCTCCACCCATTTTTGGTTTCCTGAGCCCATTTTTGGTTTCCTCAGACCATTTTTGGATTCCTCAATCCATTCTTGGGTTCATCAATCCATTTTTGGGTCTCTCAATCCATTTCTGTGTCTTTCAATCTATTTTTAATTTCCTCAGAACAGTTGTGGTGCCCTCAATCCATTTTTGGGTCTCTCGGCCCATTTTTGGGTCCCTCCGCCCATTTTTGGTTTCCTCAGCCCATTTCTGGGTTCCTCTATCCATTTTTTATTTCCTCAGCCCATTTTTGCGTTCCTAAATCCATTTTTGGGTTCCTCAATCCATTTTTGGGTTCCTCAATCCGTTTTTGGTTTCCTTAATCCGTTTTTGGTTTCCTCAATACATTTTTGGATCTTTCAATCCATTTTTTTTCCTCAACCCATTTTTCTGTTCCTCAATCCATTTTTGCTGTCATCAATCCTTTTTTTCGCTTCCTGAATCGATTTTTCGTTTCCTCAATCCATTTTTGGTTTCCTCAATCCATTTTTTTGTTTCTAAGCCCATTTTTTACTTCCTGAATCCATTTTTGGGTCCCTCCGCCCATTTTTGGATCCCTCGGCCCATTTTTGGTTTCCTCAATCCATTTTTGGGTCTTTCAAATTATTTTTAATTTCCTCAGACCATTTTTTGAGCTCTCAATCAATTTTTGGGTCCCTCGACTCATTTTTGGGTGCCTCCACACAGTTTTGTGTTCCTCAGCCCATTTCTGGGTTCCTCAATCCATTTTTTATTTTTTCAGCCCATTTTTGTGTTTCTACGTCCATTTTTGGTTTCCTCAATGCATTTTTGCTTTCCTCAGCCCATTTTTGCTTTCCTCAATCCATTTTAGGTTTCCTCAATCCATTTTTGGGTCCCTCAATATATTTTTGGGTCTTTCAATCTATTTTTTATTTCCTCAGACCATTTTTGGTTCCCTCAATATATTTTTGGGTCCCTTTACTCATTTTTGCTTTCCTCAGCCCATTTTTGCATTCCTAAATGTTTTTTTTGGGTTCCTCAATCCATTTTCGGGTTCCTCAATCCATTTTCGGGTTCCTCAATCCATTTTCGGGTTCCTCAATCCATTTTTGAGTCCCTCCGCCCATTTCTGGGTCCCTCCGCCCAATTTGGGGTTCCTCTGCCCATTTCTGGGATTTCAATCCTTTTTTGAGTTCCACAGCCCATTTTTGCATTCTTAAATCTGTTTTTGGTTTCATCAATCCATTCTGGGTTTCCTCAATCCATTTTTGGGTCTCTCGGCCATTTTTTTGGTTCCCTCCACCCATTTTCTACTTCCTCTGCCCATTTTTGTGTTCCTCAATCCATTTTTGGTGTCATCAATCCATTTTTCACTTCCTGAATCGATTTTTCATTTTCTCAATCCATTTTTGGGTTCCTCAATCCATTTTTTTGTTTCTAAGCCCATTTTTGGCTTCCTGAATCCATTTTTGGGTCACTCCGCCGATTTTTGGTTCCCTCGGTCCATTTTTGGTTTCCTCAATCCATTTTTGGGTTCCTCAATTCATTTTTGGGTCCTTCTCTCCATTTTTGGGTCTCTCAAACTATTTTTAATTTCCTCAGCCCATTTCTTGTGCCCTCAATCAATTGTTGGGTCCCTCGGCCCGTTTTTGGGTCCCTCCGCCCATTTTTCTGTTCCTCAGCCCATTTCTGGGTTCCTCAATCCATTTTCTATTTCCTCAGCTCATTTTTGCATTCCTAAGTCCATTTTTGGTTTCCTCAATCCATTTTTGGGTTCCTCAATCCATTTTTGGTTTCCTCAATCCATTTTTGGATCCCTCGGCCATTTTTTTGGTTCCCTCCACCCATTTTTTACTTCCTCAGCCTATTTTTGTGTTCCTCAATCCATTTTTGGTGTCATCAATCTATATTTGGCTTCCTCAATCGTTTTTTGCTTTCCTCAATCCATTTTTGAGTTCCTCAATCCATTTTTGGTTTCCTCAATCCATTTTTGGGTCCCTCAATCCATTTTTGGGTCTTTCAAACTATTTTTAATTTCCTCAGACGATTTTTTGAGCTCGCAATCAATTTTTGGGTCCCTCGGCTCATTTTTGGGTCCCTCCACCAATTTTTGGGTTCCTCAGCCCATTTCTGGGTTCCTCAATCCATTTTTTATTTCCTCAGCCCGTTTTTGCTTTCTTAAATCTATTTTTGGATTCCTCAATCCATTTTTGATTTCCTAAGCCAATTTTGGGATTCCTGAATCCATTTTTGGGTTTCTCAATCCATTTTTGTGTCCTTATATCCATTTTTTATTTCCTCAACCCATTTTTGGTTCCCTCGGACCATTTTTGTCTTTCTCAATCGATTTTTGGGTTCCTCCATCCATTTTTTGGTTTCCTCAATCCTTTTTTGCATTCCTCAATCGATTTCTTATTTCCTCAGCCAATTTTTGGTTCCCTCGGACCACTTTTGGCTTCTTAAATCAATTTCTGAGTTCCCAAATGCATTTCTGGGTCCCTCCACCCATTTTTGGTTTCCTGAGCCCATTTTTGGTTTCCTCAGACCATTTTTGGATTCCTCAATCCATTCTTGGGTTCATCAATCCATTTTTGGGTCTCTCAATCCATTTCTGTGTCTTTCAATCTATTTTTAATTTCCTCAGAACAGTTGTGGTGCCCTCAATCCATTTTTGGATCTCTCGGCTCATTTTTGGGTCCCTCCGCCCATTTTTGGTTTCCTCAGCCCATTTCTGGGTTCCTCAATCCATTTTTTATTTCCTCAGCTCATTTTTGCATTCCTAAGTCCATTTTTGGGTTCCTCAATCCATTTTTGCGTTCCTCAATCCATTTTTGGTTTTCTCAATCCATTTTAGGGTTCCTCAGTCCGTTTTTGGGTCCCTCAATATATTTTTGGATCTTTCAATCCATTTTTTATTTCCTCAGACCATTTTTGGTTCCCTCAGTGTATTTTTGGGTCCCTTCGCTCATTTTTAGTTTCCTCAGCCCATTTTTGCATTCCTCAATCGGTTTTTGGTTTCCTCAATCCATTTTCGGGTTCCTCAATCCATTTTTGGGTCCCGACGCCCATTTTTCGGTCCCTCCGCCCTTTTTTTTGTTTCCTCAGACCATTTCTGGGTTTTTCAATCCTTTTTTGATTTCCACAGCTCATTTTTGGATTCTTAAATCTGTTTTTGGGTTCATAAATTCATTTTTGTTTTCCTCAGTCCATTTTTGGGTCTCTCGGCCATTTTTTTGTTCCCTCCACCCATTTTCTACTTCCTTAGCCCATTTTTGGGTTCCTCAATCCATTTTTTGTGTCATCAAACAATTTTTCGCTTCCTCAATCGATTTTTGGTTTCCTCATTCCATTTTCGAATCCCTTGGCCCATTTTTGGGTCCCTCCGCCCATTTTTGGATCCCTCTGCCCGTTTTTGGTTTCCTCAGCCCATTTCTGTTTTTTTCAATTTATTTTTGATTTCCACAGCCCATTTTTGCATTCTTAAATCTGTTTTTGTGTTCATCAATCCATTTTTCGTATCCTCAATCCATTTTTGGGCCCTCGGCCCATTTTTGGGTTCCTCAATCCTTTTTTGGGTTCGTAAGCCCATTTTTGGGTCCCTCGGCCCATTATTGGGTACCTCTACCTATTTCTGGGTTCCTCAGCCCATTTCTGGGTTCCTAAGTCCGTTTTTGGGTTCCTCAAACCATTTTCGGGTTCCTCAATCCATTTTTGGATCCCTTCACCCATTCTTGTGCCCCTCCGCCCATGTTTGGGTCCCTCCGCCCATTTTTGTGTTCCTCAGCCCATTTCTGGGTTCCTCAATCCATTTTTTATTTCCTCCGCCCATTTTTGGTTTCCTACCATTTTTGCGTTTCTAAATCCATTTTTGGGTTCCTCAAACCATTTTCTAGTTCCTCAATCCATTTTTGGGTCCCTCAATCCATTTTTGGGTCTTTCAAACTGTTTTTAATTTCCTCAGACGATTTTTTGAGCTCTCAATCAATTTTTGGTTCCCTCGGCTCATTTTGGGTCCCTCCACCAATTTTTGGGTTCCTCAGCCCATTTCTGGGTTCCTCAATCCATTTTTTATTTCCTCAGCCCGTTTTTGCTTTCTTAAATCTATTTTTGGATTCCTCAATCCATTTTTGATTTCCTAAGCCAATTTTGGGATTCCTGAATCCATTTTTGGGTTTCTCAATCCATTTTTGTGTTCTTAAATCCATTTTTTATTTCCTCAACCCATTTTTTGGTTCCCTCGGACCATTTTTGTCTTTCTCAATCGATTTTTGGGTTCCTCCATCCATTTTTTGGTTTCCTCAATCCTTTTTTGCATTCCTCAATCGATTTCTTATTTCCTCAGCCAATTTTTGGTTCCCTCGGACCACTTTTGGCTTCTTAAATCAATTTCTGAGTTCCCAAATGCATTTCTGGGTCCCTCCACCCATTTTTGGTTTCCTGAGCCCATTTTTGGTTTCCTCAGACCATTTTTGGATTCCTCAATCCATTCTTGGGTTCATCAATCCATTTTTGGGTCTCTCAATCCATTTCTGTGTCTTTCAATCTATTTTTAATTTCCTCAGAACAGTTGTGGTGCCCTCAATCCATTTTTGGGTCTCTCGGCCCATTTTTGGGTCCCTCCGCCCATTTTTGGTTTCCTCAGCCCATTTCTGGGTTCCTCTATCCATTTTTTATTTCCTCAGCCCATTTTTGCGTTCCTAAATCCATTTTTGGGTTCCTCAATCCATTTTTGGGTTCCTCAATCCGTTTTTGGTTTCCTTAATCCGTTTTTGGTTTCCTCAATACATTTTTGGATCTTTCAATCCATTTTTTTTCCTCAACCCATTTTTCTGTTCCTCAATCCATTTTTGCTGTCATCAATCCTTTTTTTCGCTTCCTGAATCGATTTTTCGTTTCCTCAATCCATTTTTGGTTTCCTCAATCCATTTTTTTGTTTCTAAGCCCATTTTTTACTTCCTGAATCCATTTTTGGGTCCCTCCGCCCATTTTTGGATCCCTCGGCCCATTTTTGGTTTCCTCAATCCATTTTTGGGTCTTTCAAATTATTTTTAATTTCCTCAGACCATTTTTTGAGCTCTCAATCAATTTTTGGGTCCCTCGACTCATTTTTGGGTGCCTCCACACAGTTTTGTGTTCCTCAGCCCATTTCTGGGTTCCTCAATCCATTTTTTATTTTTTCAGCCCATTTTTGTGTTTCTACGTCCATTTTTGGTTTCCTCAATGCATTTTTGCTTTCCTCAGCCCATTTTTGCTTTCCTCAATCCATTTTAGGTTTCCTCAATCCATTTTTGGGTCCCTCAATATATTTTTGGGTCTTTCAATCTATTTTTTATTTCCTCAGACCATTTTTGGTTCCCTCAATATATTTTTGGGTCCCTTTACTCATTTTTGCTTTCCTCAGCCCATTTTTGCATTCCTAAATGTTTTTTTTGGGTTCCTCAATCCATTTTCGGGTTCCTCAATCCATTTTCGGGTTCCTCAATCCATTTTCGGGTTCCTCAATCCATTTTTGAGTCCCTCCGCCCATTTCTGGGTCCCTCCGCCCAATTTTGGGTTCCTCTGCCCATTTCTGGGATTTCAATCCTTTTTTGAGTTCCACAGCCCATTTTTGCATTCTTAAATCTGTTTTTGGTTTCATCAATCCATTCTGGGTTTCCTCAATCCATTTTTGGGTCTCTCGGCCATTTTTTTGGTTCCCTCCACCCATTTTCTACTTCCTCTGCCCATTTTTGTGTTCCTCAATCCATTTTTGGTGTCATCAATCCATTTTTCACTTCCTGAATCGATTTTTCATTTTCTCAATCCATTTTTGGGTTCCTCAATCCATTTTTTGGTTTCTAAGCCCATTTTTGGCTTCCTGAATCCATTTTTGGGTCACTCCGCCGATTTTTGGTTCCCTCGGTCCATTTTTGGTTTCCTCAATCCATTTTTGGGTTCCTCAATTCATTTTTGGGTCCTTCTCTCCATTTTTGGGTCTCTCAAACTATTTTTAATTTCCTCAGCCCATTTCTTGTGCCCTCAATCAATTGTTGGGTCCCTCGGCCCGTTTTTGGGTCCCTCCGCCCATTTTTCTGTTCCTCAGCCCATTTCTGGGTTCCTCAATCCATTTTCTATTTCCTCAGCTCATTTTTGCATTCCTAAGTCCATTTTTGGTTTCCTCAATCCATTTTTGGGTTCCTCAATCCATTTTTGGTTTCCTCAATCCATTTTTGGATCCCTCGGCCATTTTTTTGGTTCCCTCCACCCATTTTTTACTTCCTCAGCCTATTTTTGTGTTCCTCAATCCATTTTTGGTGTCATCAATCTATATTTGGCTTCCTCAATCGTTTTTTGCTTTCCTCAATCCATTTTTGAGTTCCTCAATCCATTTTTGGTTTCCTCAATCCATTTTTGGGTCCCTCAATCCATTTTTGGGTCTTTCAAACTATTTTTAATTTCCTCAGACGATTTTTTGAGCTCGCAATCAATTTTTGGGTCCCTCGGCTCATTTTTGGGTCCCTCCACCAATTTTTGGGTTCCTCAGCCCATTTCTGGGTTCCTCAATCCATTTTTTATTTCCTCAGCCCGTTTTTGCTTTCTTAAATCTATTTTTGGATTCCTCAATCCATTTTTGATTTCCTAAGCCAATTTTGGGATTCCTGAATCCATTTTTGGGTTTCTCAATCCATTTTTGTGTCCTTATATCCATTTTTTATTTCCTCAACCCATTTTTGGTTCCCTCGGACCATTTTTGTCTTTCTCAATCGATTTTTGGGTTCCTCCATCCATTTTTTGGTTTCCTCAATCCTTTTTTGCATTCCTCAATCGATTTCTTATTTCCTCAGCCAATTTTTGGTTCCCTCGGACCACTTTTGGCTTCTTAAATCAATTTCTGAGTTCCCAAATGCATTTCTGGGTCCCTCCACCCATTTTTGGTTTCCTGAGCCCATTTTTGGTTTCCTCAGACCATTTTTGGATTCCTCAATCCATTCTTGGGTTCATCAATCCATTTTTGGGTCTCTCAATCCATTTCTGTGTCTTTCAATCTATTTTTAATTTCCTCAGAACAGTTGTGGTGCCCTCAATCCATTTTTGGATCTCTCGGCCCATTTTTGGGTCCCTCCGCCTATTTTCGGTTTCCTCAGCCCATTTCTGGGTTCCTCAATCCATTTTTTATTTCCTCAGCTCATTTTTGCATTCCTAAGTCCATTTTTGGGTTCCTCAATCCATTTTTGCGTTCCTCAATCCATTTTTGGTTTTCTCAATCCATTTTAGGGTTCCTCAGTCCGTTTTTGGGTCCCTCAATATATTTTTGGATCTTTCAATCCATTTTTTATTTCCTCAGACCATTTTTGGTTCCCTCAGTGTATTTTTGGGTCCCTTCGCTCATTTTTAGTTTCCTCAGCCCATTTTTGCATTCCTCAATCGGTTTTTGGTTTCCTCAATCCATTTTCGGGTTCCTCAATCCATTTTTGGGTCCCGACGCCCATTTTTCGGTCCCTCCGCCCTTTTTTTTGTTTCCTCAGTCCTTTTCTGGGTTTTTCAATCCTTTTTTGATTTCCACAGCTCATTTTTGCATTCTTAAATCTGTTTTTGGGTTCATAAATTCATTTTTGTTTTCCTCAGTCCATTTTTGGGTCTCTCGGCCATTTTTTTGTTCCCTCCACCCATTTTCTACTTCCTTAGCCCATTTTTGGGTTCCTCAATCCATTTTTTGTGTCATCAAACAATTTTTCGCTTCCTCAATCGATTTTTGGTTTCCTCAATCCATTTTCGAATCCCTTGGCCCATTTTTGGGTCCCTCCGCCCATTTTTGGATCCCTCTGCCCGTTTTTGGTTTCCTCAGCCCATTTCTGTTTTTTTCAATTTATTTTTGATTTCCACAGCCCATTTTTGCATTCTTAAATCTGTTTTTGTGTTCATCAATCCATTTTTCGTATCCTCAATCCATTTTTGGGCCCTCGGCCCATTTTTGGGTTCCTCAATCCTTTTTTGGGTTCGTAAGCCCATTTTTGGGTCCCTCGGCCCATTATTGGGTACCTCTACCTATTTCTGGGTTCCTCAGCCCATTTCTGGGTTCCTAAATCCGTTTTTGGGTTCCTCAAACCATTTTCGGGTTCCTCAATCCATTTTTGGATCCCTCCACCCATTCTTGTGCCCCTCCGCCCATTTTTGGGTCCCTCCGCCCATTTTTGTGTTCCTCAGCCCATTTCTGGGTTCCTCAATCCATTTTTTATTTCCTCCGCCCATTTTTGGTTTCCTACCATTTTTGCGTTTCTAAATCCATTTTTGGGTTCCTCAAACCATTTTCTAGTTCCTCAATCCATTTTTGGGTCCCTCAATCCATTTTTGGGTCTTTCAAACTATTTTTAATTTCCTCAGACGATTTTTTGATCTCTCAATCAATTTTAGGTTCCCTCGGCTCATTTTGGGTCCCTCCACCAATTTTTGGGTTCCTCAGCCCATTTCTGGGTTCCTCAATCCATTTTTTATTTCCTCAGCCCGTTTTTGCTTTCTTAAATGTATTTTTGGATTCCTCAATCCATTTTTGATTTCCTAAGCCAATTTTGGGATTCCTGAATCCATTTTTGGGTTTCTCAATCCATTTTTGTGTCCTTAAATCCATTTTTTATTTCCTCAACCCATTTTTGGTTCCCTCGGACCATTTTTGTCTTTCTCAATCGATTTTTGGGTTCCTCCATCCATTTTTTGGTTTCCTCAATCCTTTTTTGCATTCCTCAATCGATTTCTTATTTCCTCAGCCAATTTTTGGTTCCCTCGGACCACTTTTGGCTTCTTAAATCAATTTCTGAGTTCCCAAATGCATCTCTGGGTCCCTCCACCCATTTTTGGTTTCCTGAGCCCATTTTTGGTTTCCTCAGACCGTTTTTGGATTCCTCAATCCATTCTTGGGTTCATCAATCCATTTTTGGGTCTCTCAATCCATTTCTGTGTCTTTCAATCTATTTTTAATTTCCTCAGAACAGTTGTGGTGCCCTCAATCCATTTTTGGGTCTCTCGGCCCATTTTTGGGTCCCTCCGCCCATTTTTGGTTTCCTCAGCCCATTTCTGGGTTCCTCTATCCATTTTTTATTTCCTCAGCCCATTTTTGCGTTCCTAAATCCATTTTTGGGTTCCTCAATCCATTTTTGGGTTCCTCAATCCGTTTTTGGTTTCCTTAATCCGTTTTTGGTTTCCTCAATACATTTTTGGATCTTTCAATCCATTTTTTTTCCTCAACCCATTTTTCTGTTCCTCAATCCATTTTTGCTGTCATCAATCCTTTTTTTCGCTTCCTGAATCGATTTTTCGTTTCCTCAATCCATTTTTGGTTTCCTCAATCCATTTTTTTGTTTCTAAGCCCATTTTTTACTTCCTGAATCCATTTTTGGGTCCCTCCGCCCATTTTTGGATCCCTCGGCCCATTTTTGGTTTCCTCAATCCATTTTTGGGTCTTTCAAATTATTTTTAATTTCCTCAGACCATTTTTTGAGCTCTCAATCAATTTTTGGGTCCCTCGACTCATTTTTGGGTGCCTCCACACAGTTTTGTGTTCCTCAGCCCATTTCTGGGTTCCTCAATCCATTTTTTATTTTTTCAGCCCATTTTTGTGTTTCTACGTCCATTTTTGGTTTCCTCAAAGCATTTTTGCTTTCCTCAGCCCATTTTTGGTTTCCTCAATCCATTTTAGGTTTCCTCAATCCATTTTTGGGTCCCTCAATATATTTTTGGGTCTTTCAATCTATTTTTTATTTCCTCAGACCATTTTTGGTTCCCTCAAAATATTTTTGGGTCCCTTTACTCATTTTTGCTTTCCTCAGCCCATTTTTGCATTCCTAAATGTTTTTTTTGGGTTCCTCAATCCATTTTCGGGTTCCTCAATCCATTTTCGGGTTCCTCAATCCATTTTTGAGTCCCTCCGCCCATTTCTGGGTCCCTCCGCCCAATTTTGGGTTCCTCTGCCCATTTCTGGGATTTCAATCCTTTTTTGAGTTCCACAGCCCATTTTTGCATTCTTAAATCTGTTTTTGGTTTCATCAATCCATTCTGGGTTTCCTCAATCCATTTTTGGATCCCTCGGCCATTTTTTTGGTTCCCTCCACCCATTTTCTACTTCCTCAGCCCATTTTTGTGTTCCTCAATCCATTTTTGGTGTCATCAATCTATATTTGGCTTCCTCAATCGATTTTTGCTTTCCTCAATCCATTTTTGAGTTCCTCAATCCATTTTTGGTTTCCTCAATCCATGTTTGGGTCCCTTAATCCATTTTTGGGTCTTTCAAACTATTTTTAATTTCCTCAGACGATTTTTTGAGCTCGGAATCAATTTTTGGGTCCCTCGGCTCATTTTTGGGTCCCTCCACCAATTTTTGGGTTCCTCAGCCCATTTCTGGGTTCCTCAATCCATTTTTTATTTTCTCAGCCCGTTATTGCTTTCTTAAATCTATTTTTGGATTCCTCAATCCATTTTTGATTTCCTAAGCCAATTTTGGGATTCCTGAATCCATTTTTGGGTTTCTCAATCCATTTTTGTGTCCTTATATCCATTTTTTATTTCCTCAACCCATTTTTGGTTCCCTCGGACCATTTTTGTCTTTCTCAATCGATTTTTGGGTTCCTCCATCCATTTTTTGGTTTCCTCAATCCTTTTTTGCATTCCTCAATCGATTTCTTATTTCCTCAGCCAATTTTTGGTTCCCTCGGACCACTTTTGGCTTCTTAAATCAATTTCTGAGTTCCCAAATGCATTTCTGGGTCCCTCCACCCATTTTTGGTTTCCTGAGCCCATTTTTGGTTTCCTCAGACCATTTTTGGATTCCTCAATCCATTCTTGGGTTCATCAATCCATTTTTGGGTCTCTCAATCCATTTCTGTGTCTTTCAATCTATTTTTAATTTCCTCAGAACAGTTGTGGTGCCCTCAATCCATTTTTGGATCTCTCGGCCCATTTTTGGGTCCCTCCGCCTATTTTTGGTTTCCTCAGCCCATTTCTGGGTTCCTCAATCCATTTTTTATTTCCTCAGCTCATTTTTGCATTCCTAAGTCCATTTTTGGGTTCCTCAATCCATTTTTGCGTTCCTCAATCCATTTTTGGTTTTCTCAATCCATTTTAGGGTTCCTCAGTCCATTTTTGGGTCCCTCAATATATTTTTGGATCTTTCAATCCATTTTTTATTTCCTCAGACCATTTTTGGTTCCCTCAGTGTATTTTTGGGTCCCTTCGCTCATTTTTAGTTTCCTCAGCCCATTTTTGCATTCCTCAATCGGTTTTTGGTTTCCTCAATCCATTTTCGGGTTCCTCAATCCATTTTTGGGTCCCGACGCCCATTTTTCGGTCCCTCCGCCCTTTTTTTTGTTTCCTCAGTCCTTTTCTGGGTTTTTCAATCCTTTTTGATTTCCACAGCTCATTTTTGCATTCTTAAATCTGTTTTTGGGTTCATAAATTCATTTTTGTTTTCCTCAGTCCATTTTTGGGTCTCTCGGCCATTTTTTTGTTCCCTCCACCCATTTTCTACTTCCTTAGCCCATTTTTGGGTTCCTCAATCCATTTTTTGTGTCATCAAACAATTTTTCGCTTCCTCAATCGATTTTTGGTTTCCTCAATCCATTTTCGAATCCCTTGGCCCATTTTTGGGTCCCTCCGCCCATTTTTGGATCCCTCTGCCCGTTTTTGGTTTCCTCAGCCCATTTCTGGTTTTTTCAATTTATTTTTGATTTCCACAGCCCATTTTTGCATTCTTAAATCTGTTTTTGTGTTCATCAATCCATTTTTCGTATCCTCAATCCATTTTTGGGCCCTCGGCCCATTTTTGGGTTCCTCAATCCTTTTTTGGGTTCGTAAGCCCATTTTTGGGTCCCTCGGCCCATTATTGGGTACCTCTACCTATTTCTGGGTTCCTCAGCCCATTTCTGGGTTCCTAAATCCGTTTTTGGGTTCCTCAAACCATTTTCGGGTTCCTCAATCCATTTTTGGATCCCTCCACCCATTCTTGTGCCCCTCCGCCCATTTTTGGGTCCCTCCGCCCATTTTTGTGTTCCTCAGCCCATTTCTGGGTTCCTCAATCCATTTTTTATTTCCTCCGCCCATTTTTGGTTTCCTACCATTTTTGCGTTTCTAAATCCATTTTTGGGTTCCTCAAACCATTTTCTAGTTCCTCAATCCATTTTTGGGTCCCTCAATCCATTTTTGGGTCTTTCAAACTATTTTTAATTTCCTCAGACGATTTTTTGATCTCTCAATCAATTTTAGGTTCCCTCGGCTCATTTTGGGTCCCTCCACCAATTTTTGGGTTCCTCAGCCCATTTCTGGGTTCCTCAATCCATTTTTTATTTCCTCAGCCCGTTTTTGCTTTCTTAAATGTATTTTTGGATTCCTCAATCCATTTTTGATTTCCTAAGCCAATTTTGGGATTCCTGAATCCATTTTTGGGTTTCTCAATCCATTTTTGTGTCCTTAAATCCATTTTTTATTTCCTCAACCCATTTTTGGTTCCCTCGGACCATTTTTGTCTTTCTCAATCGATTTTTGGGTTCCTCCATCCATTTTTTGGTTTCCTCAATCCTTTTTTGCATTCCTCAATCGATTTCTTATTTCCTCAGCCAATTTTTGGTTCCCTCAGACCACTTTTGGCTTCTTAAATCAATTTCTGAGTTCCCAAATGCATCTCTGGGTCCCTCCCACCCATTTTTGGTTTCCTGAGCCCATTTTTGGTTTCCTCAGACCGTTTTTGGATTCCTCAATCCATTCTTGGGTTCATCAATCCATTTTTGGGTCTCTCAATCCATTTCTGTGTCTTTCAATCTATTTTTAATTTCCTCAGAACAGTTGTGGTGCCCTCAATCCATTTTTGGGTCTCTCGGCCCATTTTTGGGTCCCTCCGCCCATTTTTGGTTTCCTCAGCCCATTTTTGCGTTCCTAAATCCATTTTTGGGTTCCTCAATCCATTTTTGGGTTCCTCAATCCGTTTTTGGTTTCCTTAATCCGTTTTTGGTTTCCTCAATACATTTTTGGATCTTTCAATCCATTTTTTTTCCTCAACCCATTTTTCTGTTCCTCAATCCATTTTTGCTGTCATCAATCCTTTTTTTCGCTTCCTGAATCGATTTTTCGTTTCCTCAATCCATTTTTGGTTTCCTCAATCCATTTTTTTGTTTCTAAGCCCATTTTTTACTTCCTGAATCCATTTTTGGGTCCCTCCGCCCATTTTTGGATCCCTCGGCCCATTTTTGGTTTCCTCAATCCATTTTTGGGTCTTTCAAATTATTTTTAATTTCCTCAGACCATTTTTTGAGCTCTCAATCAATTTTTGGGTCCCTCGACTCATTTTTGGGTGCCTCCACACAGTTTTGTGTTCCTCAGCCCATTTCTGGGTTCCTCAATCCATTTTTTATTTTTTCAGCCCATTTTTGTGTTTCTACGTCCATTTTTGGTTTCCTCAAAGCATTTTTGCTTTCCTCAGCCCATTTTTGGTTTCCTCAATCCATTTTAGGTTTCCTCAATCCATTTTTGGGTCCCTCAATATATTTTTGGGTCTTTCAATCTATTTTTTATTTCCTCAGACCATTTTTGGTTCCCTCAATATATTTTTGGGTCCCTTTACTCATTTTTGCTTTCCTCAGCCCATTTTTGCATTCCTAAATGTTTTTTTTGGGTTCCTCAATCCATTTTCGGGTTCCTCAATCCATTTTCGGGTTCCTCAATCCATTTTTGAGTCCCTCCGCCCATTTCTGGGTCCCTCCGCCCAATTTTGGGTTCCTCTGCCCATTTCTGGGATTTCAATCCTTTTTTGAGTTCCACAGCCCATTTTTGCATTCTTAAATCTGTTTTTGGTTTCATCAATCCATTCTGGGTTTCCTCAATCCATTTTTGGATCTCTCGGCCCATTTTTGGGTCCCTCCGCCTATTTTTGGTTTCCTCAGCCCATTTCTGGGTTCCTCAATCCATTTTTTATTTCCTCAGCTCATTTTTGCATTCCTAAGTCCATTTTTGGGTTCCTCAATCCATTTTTGCGTTCCTCAATCCATTTTTGGTTTTCTCAATCCATTTTAGGGTTCCTCAGTCCGTTTTTGGGTCCCTCAATATATTTTTGGATCTTTCAATCCATTTTTTATTTCCTCAGACCATTTTTGGTTCCCTCAGTGTATTTTTGGGTCCCTTCGCTCATTTTTAGTTTCCTCAGCCCATTTTTGCATTCCTCAATCGGTTTTTGGTTTCCTCAATCCATTTTCGGGTTCCTCAATCCATTTTTGGGTCCCGACGCCCATTTTTCGGTCCCTCCGCCCTTTTTTTTGTTTCCTCAGTCCTTTTCTGGGTTTTTCAATCCTTTTTTGATTTCCACAGCTCATTTTTGCATTCTTAAATCTGTTTTTGGGTTCATAAATTCATTTTTGTTTTCCTCAGTCCATTTTTGGGTCTCTCGGCCATTTTTTTGTTCCCTCCACCCATTTTCTACTTCCTTAGCCCATTTTTGGGTTCCTCAATCCATTTTTTGTGTCATCAAACAATTTTTCGCTTCCTCAATCGATTTTTGGTTTCCTCAATCCATTTTCGAATCCCTTGGCCCATTTTTGGGTCCCTCCGCCCATTTTTGGATCCCTCTGCCCGTTTTTGGTTTCCTCAGCCCATTTCTGGTTTTTTCAATTTATTTTTGATTTCCACAGCCCATTTTTGCATTCTTAAATCTGTTTTTGTGTTCATCAATCCATTTTTCGTATCCTCAATCCATTTTTGGGCCCTCGGCCCATTTTTGGGTTCCTCAATCCTTTTTTGGGTTCGTAAGCCCATTTTTGGGTCCCTCGGCCCATTATTGGGTACCTCTACCTATTTCTGGGTTCCTCAGCCCATTTCTGGGTTCCTAAATCCGTTTTTGGGTTCCTCAAACCATTTTCGGGTTCCTCAATCCATTTTTGGATCCCTCCACCCATTCTTGTGCCCCTCCGCCCATTTTTGGGTCCCTCCGCCCATTTTTGTGTTCCTCAGCCCATTTCTGGGTTCCTCAATCCATTTTTTATTTCCTCCGCCCATTTTTGGTTTCCTACCATTTTTGCGTTTCTAAATCCATTTTTGGGTTCCTCAAACCATTTTCTAGTTCCTCAATCCATTTTTGGGTCCCTCAATCCATTTTTGGGTCTTTCAAACTATTTTTAATTTCCTCAGACGATTTTTTGATCTCTCAATCAATTTTAGGTTCCCTCGGCTCATTTTGGGTCCCTCCACCAATTTTTGGGTTCCTCAGCCCATTTCTGGGTTCCTCAATCCATTTTTTATTTCCTCAGCCCGTTTTTGCTTTCTTAAATGTACTTTTGGATTCCTCAATCCATTTTTGATTTCCTAAGCCAATTTTGGGATTCCTGAATCCATTTTTGGGTTTCTCAATCCATTTTTGTGTCCTTAAATCCATTTTTTATTTCCTCAACCCATTTTTGGTTCCCTCGGACCATTTTTGTCTTTCTCAATCGATTTTTGGGTTCCTCCATCCATTTTTTGGTTTCCTCAATCCTTTTTTGCATTCCTCAATCGATTTCTTATTTCCTCAGCCAATTTTTGGTTCCCTCGGACCACTTTTGGCTTCTTAAATCAATTTCTGAGTTCCCAAAAGCATCTCTGGGTCCCTCCACCCATTTTTGGTTTCCTGAGCCCATTTTTGGTTTCCTCAGACCGTTTTTGGATTCCTCAATCCATTCTTGGGTTCATCAATCCATTTTTGGGTCTCTCAATCCATTTCTGTGTCTTTCAATCTATTTTTAATTTCCTCAGAACAGTTGTGGTGCCCTCAATCCATTTTTGGGTCTCTCGGCCCATTTTTGGGTCCCTCCGCCCATTTTTGGTTTCCTCAGCCCATTTTTGCGTTCCTAAATCCATTTTTGGGTTCCTCAATCCATTTTTGGGTTCCTCAATCCGTTTTTGGTTTCCTTAATCCGTTTTTGGTTTCCTCAATACATTTTTGGATCTTTCAATCCATTTTTTTTCCTCAACCCATTTTTCTGTTCCTCAATCCATTTTTGCTGTCATCAATCCTTTTTTTCGCTTCCTGAATCGATTTTTCGTTTCCTCAATCCATTTTTGGTTTCCTCAATCCATTTTTTTGTTTCTAAGCCCATTTTTTACTTCCTGAATCCATTTTTGGGTCCCTCCGCCCATTTTTGGATCCCTCGGCCCATTTTTGGTTTCCTCAATCCATTTTTGGGTCTTTCAAATTATTTTTAATTTCCTCAGACCATTTTTTGAGCTCTCAATCAATTTTTGGGTCCCTCGACTCATTTTTGGGTGCCTCCACACAGTTTTGTGTTCCTCAGCCCATTTCTGGGTTCCTCAATCCATTTTTTATTTTTTCAGCCCATTTTTGTGTTTCTACGTCCATTTTTGGTTTCCTCAAAGCATTTTTGCTTTCCTCAGCCCATTTTTGGTTTCCTCAATCCATTTTAGGTTTCCTCAATCCATTTTTGGGTCCCTCAATATATTTTTGGGTCTTTTAATCTATTTTTTATTTCCTCAGACCATTTTTGGTTCCCTCAATATATTTTTGGGTCCCTTTACTCATTTTTGCTTTCCTCAGCCCATTTTTGCATTCCTAAATGTTTTTTTTGGGTTCCTCAATCCATTTTCGGGTTCCTCAATCCATTTTCGGGTTCCTCAATCCATTTTTGAGTCCCTCCGCCCATTTCTGGGTCCCTCCGCCCAATTTTGGGTTCCTCTGCCCATTTCTGGGATTTCAATCCTTTTTTGAGTTCCACAGCCCATTTTTGCATTCTTAAATCTGTTTTTGGTTTCATCAATCCATTCTGGGTTTCCTCAATCCATTTTTGGATCTCTCGGCCCATTTTTGGGTCCCTCCGCCTATTTTTGGTTTCCTCAGCCCATTTCTGGGTTCCTCAATCCATTTTTTATTTCCTCAGCTCATTTTTGCATTCCTAAGTCCATTTTTGGGTTCCTCAATCCATTTTTGCGTTCCTCAATCCATTTTTGGTTTTCTCAATCCATTTTAGGGTTCCTCAGTCCGTTTTTGGGTCCCTCAATATATTTTTGGATCTTTCAATCCATTTTTTATTTCCTCAGACCATTTTTGGTTCCCTCAGTGTATTTTTGGGTCCCTTCGCTCATTTTTAGTTTCCTCAGCCCATTTTTGCATTCCTCAATCGGTTTTTGGTTTCCTCAATCCATTTTCGGGTTCCTCAATCCATTTTTGGGTCCCGACGCCCATTTTTCGGTCCCTCCGCCCTTTTTTTTGTTTCCTCAGTCCTTTTCTGGGTTTTTCAATCCTTTTTTGATTTCCACAGCTCATTTTTGCATTCTTAAATCTGTTTTTGGGTTCATAAATTCATTTTTGTTTTCCTCAGTCCATTTTTGGGTCTCTCGGCCATTTTTTTGTTCCCTCCACCCATTTTCTACTTCCTTAGCCCATTTTTGGGTTCCTCAATCCATTTTTTGTGTCATCAAACAATTTTTCGCTTCCTCAATCGATTTTTGGTTTCCTCAATCCATTTTCGAATCCCTTGGCCCATTTTTGGGTCCCTCCGCCCATTTTTGGATCCCTCTGCCCGTTTTTGGTTTCCTCAGCCCATTTCTGGTTTTTTCAATTTATTTTTGATTTCCACAGCCCATTTTTGCATTCTTAAATCTGTTTTTGTGTTCATCAATCCATTTTTCGTATCCTCAATCCATTTTTGGGCCCTCGGCCCATTTTTGGGTTCCTCAATCCTTTTTTGGGTTCGTAAGCCCATTTTTGGGTCCCTCGGCCCATTATTGGGTACCTCTACCTATTTCTGGGTTCCTCAGCCCATTTCTGGGTTCCTAAATCCGTTTTTGGGTTCCTCAAACCATTTTCGGGTTCCTCAATCCATTTTTGGATCCCTCCACCCATTCTTGTGCCCCTCCGCCCATTTTTGGGTCCCTCCGCCCATTTTTGTGTTCCTCAGCCCATTTCTGGGTTCCTCAATCCATTTTTTATTTCCTCCGCCCATTTTTGGTTTCCTACCATTTTTGCGTTTCTAAATCCATTTTTGGGTTCCTCAAACCATTTTCTAGTTCCTCAATCCATTTTTGGGTCCCTCAATCCATTTTTGGGTCTTTCAAACTATTTTTAATTTCCTCAGACGATTTTTTGATCTCTCAATCAATTTTAGGTTCCCTCGGCTCATTTTGGGTCCCTCCACCAATTTTTGGGTTCCTCAGCCCATTTCTGGGTTCCTCAATCCATTTTTTATTTCCTCAGCCCGTTTTTGCTTTCTTAAATGTATTTTTGGATTCCTCAATCCATTTTTGATTTCCTAAGCCAATTTTGGGATTCCTGAATCCATTTTTGGGTTTCTCAATCCATTTTTGTGTCCTTAAATCCATTTTTTATTTCCTCAACCCATTTTTGGTTCCCTCGGACCATTTTTGTCTTTCTCAATCGATTTTTGGGTTCCTCCATCCATTTTTTGGTTTCCTCAATCCTTTTTTGCATTCCTCAATCGATTTCTTATTTCCTCAGCCAATTTTTGGTTCCCTCGGACCACTTTTGGCTTCTTAAATCAATTTCTGAGTTCCCAAATGCATCTCTGGGTCCCTCCACCCATTTTTGGTTTCCTGAGCCCATTTTTGGTTTCCTCAGACCGTTTTTGGATTCCTCAATCCATTCTTGGGTTCATCAATCCATTTTTGGGTCTCTCAATCCATTTCTGTGTCTTTCAATCTATTTTTAATTTCCTCAGAACAGTTGTGGTGCCCTCAATCCATTTTTGGGTCTCTCGGCCCATTTTTGGGTCCCTCCGCCCATTTTTGGTTTCCTCAGCCCATTTCTGGGTTCCTCTATCCATTTTTTATTTCCTCAGCCCATTTTTGCGTTCCTAAATCCATTTTTGGGTTCCTCAATCCATTTTTGGGTTCCTCAATCCGTTTTTGGTTTCCTTAATCCGTTTTTGGTTTCCTCAATACATTTTTGGATCTTTCAATCCATTTTTTTTCCTCAACCCATTTTTCTGTTCCTCAATCCATTTTTGCTGTCATCAATCCTTTTTTTCGCTTCCTGAATCGATTTTTCGTTTCCTCAATCCATTTTTGGTTTCCTCAATCCATTTTTTTGTTTCTAAGCCCATTTTTTACTTCCTGAATCCATTTTTGGGTCCCTCCGCCCATTTTTGGATCCCTCGGCCCATTTTTGGTTTCCTCAATCCATTTTTGGGTCTTTCAAATTATTTTTAATTTCCTCAGACCATTTTTTGAGCTCTCAATCAATTTTTGGGTCCCTCGACTCATTTTTGGGTGCCTCCACACAGTTTTGTGTTCCTCAGCCCATTTCTGGGTTCCTCAATCCATTTTTTATTTTTTCAGCCCATTTTTGTGTTTCTACGTCCATTTTTGGTTTCCTCAAAGCATTTTTGCTTTCCTCAGCCCATTTTTGGTTTCCTCAATCCATTTTAGGTTTCCTCAATCCATTTTTGGGTCCCTCAATATATTTTTGGGTCTTTCAATCTATTTTTTATTTCCTCAGACCATTTTTGGTTCCCTCAATATATTTTTGGGTCCCTTTACTCATTTTTGCTTTCCTCAGCCCATTTTTGCATTCCTAAATGTTTTTTTTGGGTTCCTCAATCCATTTTCGGGTTCCTCAATCCATTTTCGGGTTCCTCAATCCATTTTTGAGTCCCTCCGCCCATTTCTGGGTCCCTCCGCCCAATTTTGGGTTCCTCTGCCCATTTCTGGGATTTCAATCCTTTTTTGAGTTCCACAGCCCATTTTTGCATTCTTAAATCTGTTTTTGGTTTCATCAATCCATTCTGGGTTTCCTCAATCCATTTTTGGATCTCTCGGCCCATTTTTGGGTCCCTCCGCCTATTTTTGGTTTCCTCAGCCCATTTCTGGGTTCCTCAATCCATTTTTTATTTCCTCAGCTCATTTTTGCATTCCTAAGTCCATTTTTGGGTTCCTCAATCCATTTTTGCGTTCCTCAATCCATTTTTGGTTTTCTCAATCCATTTTAGGGTTCCTCAGTCCGTTTTTGGGTCCCTCAATATATTTTTGGATCTTTCAATCCATTTTTTATTTCCTCAGACCATTTTTGGTTCCCTCAGTGTATTTTTGGGTCCCTTCGCTCATTTTTAGTTTCCTCAGCCCATTTTTGCATTCCTCAATCGGTTTTTGGTTTCCTCAATCCATTTTCGGGTTCCTCAATCCATTTTTGGGTCCCGACGCCCATTTTTCGGTCCCTCCGCCCTTTTTTTTGTTTCCTCAGTCCTTTTCTGGGTTTTTCAATCCTTTTTTGATTTCCACAGCTCATTTTTGCATTCTTAAATCTGTTTTTGGGTTCATAAATTCATTTTTGTTTTCCTCAGTCCATTTTTGGGTCTCTCGGCCATTTTTTTGTTCCCTCCACCCATTTTCTACTTCCTTAGCCCATTTTTGGGTTCCTCAATCCATTTTTTGTGTCATCAAACAATTTTTCGCTTCCTCAATCGATTTTTGGTTTCCTCAATCCATTTTCGAATCCCTTGGCCCATTTTTGGGTCCCTCCGCCCATTTTTGGATCCCTCTGCCCGTTTTTGGTTTCCTCAGCCCATTTCTGGTTTTTTCAATTTATTTTTGATTTCCACAGCCCATTTTTGCATTCTTAAATCTGTTTTTGTGTTCATCAATCCATTTTTCGTATCCTCAATCCATTTTTGGGCCCTCGGCCCATTTTTGGGTTCCTCAATCCTTTTTTGGGTTCGTAAGCCCATTTTTGGGTCCCTCGGCCCATTATTGGGTACCTCTACCTATTTCTGGGTTCCTCAGCCCATTTCTGGGTTCCTAAATCCGTTTTTGGGTTCCTCAAACCATTTTCGGGTTCCTCAATCCATTTTTGGATCCCTCCACCCATTCTTGTGCCCCTCCGCCCATTTTTGGGTCCCTCCGCCCATTTTTGTGTTCCTCAGCCCATTTCTGGGTTCCTCAATCCATTTTTTATTTCCTCCGCCCATTTTTGGTTTCCTACCATTTTTGCGTTTCTAAATCCATTTTTGGGTTCCTCAAACCATTTTCTAGTTCCTCAATCCATTTTTGGGTCCCTCAATCCATTTTTGGGTCTTTCAAACTATTTTTAATTTCCTCAGACGATTTTTTGATCTCTCAATCAATTTTAGGTTCCCTCGGCTCATTTTGGGTCCCTCCACCAATTTTTGGGTTCCTCAGCCCATTTCTGGGTTCCTCAATCCATTTTTTATTTCCTCAGCCCGTTTTTGCTTTCTTAAATGTACTTTTGGATTCCTCAATCCATTTTTGATTTCCTAAGCCAATTTTGGGATTCCTGAATCCATTTTTGGGTTTCTCAATCCATTTTTGTGTCCTTAAATACATTTTTTATTTCCTCAACCCATTTTTGGTTCCCTCGGACCATTTTTGTCTTTCTCAATCGATTTTTGGGTTCCTCCATCCATTTTTTGGTTTCCTCAATCCTTTTTTGCATTCCTCAATCGATTTCTTATTTCCTCAGCCAATTTTTGGTTCCCTCGGACCAGTTTTGGCTTCTTAAATCAATTTCTGAGTTCCCAAATGCATTTCTGGGTCCCTCCACCCATTTTTGGTTTCCTGAGCCCATTTTTGGTTTCCTCAGACCGTTTTTGGATTCCTCAATCCATTCTTGGGTTCATCAATCCATTTTTGGGTCTCTCAATCCATTTCTGTGTCTTTCAATCTATTTTTAATTTCCTCAGAACAGTTGTGGTGCCCTCAATCCATTTTTGGGTCTCTCGGCCCATTTTTGGGTCCCTCCGCCCATTTTTGGTTTCCTCAGCCCATTTCTGGGTTCCTCTATCCATTTTTTATTTCCTCAGCCCATTTTTGCGTTCCTAAATCCATTTTTGGGTTCCTCAATCCATTTTTGGGTTCCTCAATCCGTTTTTGGTTTCCTTAATCCGTTTTTGGTTTCCTCAATACATTTTTGGATCTTTCAATCCATTTTTTTTCCTCAACCCATTTTTCTGTTCCTCAATCCATTTTTGCTGTCATCAATCCTTTTTTTCGCTTCCTGAATCGATTTTTCGTTTCCTCAATCCATTTTTGGTTTCCTCAATCCATTTTTTTGTTTCTAAGCCCATTTTTTACTTCCTGAATCCATTTTTGGGTCCCTCCGCCCATTTTTGGATCCCTCGGCCCATTTTTGGTTTCCTCAATCCATTTTTGGGTCTTTCAAATTATTTTTAATTTCCTCAGACCATTTTTTGAGCTCTCAATCAATTTTTGGGTCCCTCGACTCATTTTTGGGTGCCTCCACACAGTTTTGTGTTCCTCAGCCCATTTCTGGGTTCCTCAATCCATTTTTTATTTTTTCAGCCCATTTTTGTGTTTCTACGTCCATTTTTGGTTTCCTCAAAGCATTTTTGCTTTCCTCAGCCCATTTTTGGTTTCCTCAATCCATTTTAGGTTTCCTCAATCCATTTTTGGGTCCCTCAATATATTTTTGGGTCTTTCAATCTATTTTTTATTTCCTCAGACCATTTTTGGTTCCCTCAATATATTTTTGGGTCCCTTTACTCATTTTTGCTTTCCTCAGCCCATTTTTGCATTCCTAAATGTTTTTTTTGGGTTCCTCAATCCATTTTCGGGTTCCTCAATCCATTTTCGGGTTCCTCAATCCATTTTTGAGTCCCTCCGCCCATTTCTGGGTCCCTCCGCCCAATTTTGGGTTCCTCTGCCCATTTCTGGGATTTCAATCCTTTTTTGAGTTCCACAGCCCATTTTTGCATTCTTAAATCTGTTTTTGGTTTCATCAATCCATTCTGGGTTTCCTCAATCCATTTTTGGATCCCTCGGCCATTTTTTTGGTTCCCTCCACCCATTTTCTACTTCCTCAGCCCATTTTTGTGTTCCTCAATCCATTTTTGGTGTCATCAATCTATATTTGGCTTCCTCAATCGATTTTTGCTTTCCTCAATCCATTTTTGAGTTCCTCAATCCATTTTTGGTTTCCTCAATCCATTTTTGGGTCCCTTAATCCATTTTTGGGTCTTTCAAACTATTTTTAATTTCCTCAGACGATTTTTTGAGCTCGGAATCAATTTTTGGGTCCCTCGGCTCATTTTTGGGTCCCTCCACCAATTTTTGGGTTCCTCAGCCCATTTCTGGGTTCCTCAATCCATTTTTTATTTTCTCAGCCCGTTATTGCTTTCTTAAATCTATTTTTGGATTCCTCAATCCATTTTTGATTTCCTAAGCCAATTTTGGGATTCCTGAATCCATTTTTGGGTTTCTCAATCCATTTTTGTGTCCTTATATCCATTTTTTATTTCCTCAACCCATTTTTGGTTCCCTCGGACCATTTTTGTCTTTCTCAATCGATTTTTGGGTTCCTCCATCCATTTTTTGGTTTCCTCAATCCTTTTTTGCATTCCTCAATCGATTTCTTATTTCCTCAGCCAATTTTTGGTTCCCTCGGACCACTTTTGGCTTCTTAAATCAATTTCTGAGTTCCCAAATGCATTTCTGGGTCCCTCCACCCATTTTTGGTTTCCTGAGCCCATTTTTGGTTTCCTCAGACCATTTTTGGATTCCTCAATCCATTCTTGGGTTCATCAATCCATTTTTGGGTCTCTCAATCCATTTCTGTGTCTTTCAATCTATTTTTAATTTCCTCAGAACAGTTGTGGTGCCCTCAATCCATTTTTGGATCTCTCGGCCCATTTTTGGGTCCCTCCGCCTATTTTCGGTTTCCTCAGCCCATTTCTGGGTTCCTCAATCCATTTTTTATTTCCTCAGCTCATTTTTGCATTCCTAAGTCCATTTTTGGGTTCCTCAATCCATTTTTGCGTTCCTCAATCCATTTTTGGTTTTCTCAATCCATTTTAGGGTTCCTCAGTCCGTTTTTGGGTCCCTCAATATATTTTTGGATCTTTCAATCCATTTTTTATTTCCTCAGACCATTTTTGGTTCCCTCAGTGTATTTTTGGGTCCCTTCGCTCATTTTTAGTTTCCTCAGCCCATTTTTGCATTCCTCAATCGGTTTTTGGTTTCCTCAATCCATTTTCGGGTTCCTCAATCCATTTTTGGGTCCCGACGCCCATTTTTCGGTCCCTCCGCTTTTTTTTTTGTTTCCTCAGTCCTTTTCTGGGTTTTTCAATCCTTTTTTGATTTCCACAGCTCATTTTTGCATTCTTAAATCTGTTTTTGGGTTCATAAATTCATTTTTGTTTTCCTCAGTCCATTTTTGGGTCTCTCGGCCATTTTTTTGTTCCCTCCACCCATTTTCTACTTCCTTAGCCCATTTTTGGGTTCCTCAATCCATTTTTTGTGTCATCAAACAATTTTTCGCTTCCTCAATCGATTTTTGGTTTCCTCAATCCATTTTCGAATCCCTTGGCCCATTTTTGGGTCCCTCCGCCCATTTTTGGATCCCTCTGCCCGTTTTTGGTTTCCTCAGCCCATTTCTGGTTTTTTCAATTTATTTTTGATTTCCACAGCCCATTTTTGCATTCTTAAATCTGTTTTTGTGTTCATCAATCCATTTTTCGTATCCTCAATCCACTTTTGGGCCCTCGGCCCATTTTTGGGTTCCTCAATCCTTTTTTGGGTTCGTAAGCCCATTTTTGGGTCCCTCGGCCCATTATTGGGTACCTCTACCTATTTCTGGGTTCCTCAGCCCATTTCTGGGTTCCTAAATCCGTTTTTGGGTTCCTCAAACCATTTTCGGGTTCCTCAATCCATTTTTGGATCCCTCCACCCATTCTTGTGCCCCTCCGCCCATTTTTGGGTCCCTCCGCCCATTTTTGTGTTCCTCAGCCCATTTCTGGGTTCCTCAATCCATTTTTTATTTCCTCCGCCCATTTTTGGTTTCCTACCATTTTTGCGTTTCTAAATCCATTTTTGGGTTCCTCAAACCATTTTCTAGTTCCTCAATCCATTTTTGATTTCCTAAGCCAATTTTGGGATTCCTGAATCCATTTTTGGGTTTCTTAATCCATTTTTGTGTCCTTATATCCATTTTTTATTTCCTCAACCCATTTTTGGTTCCCTCGGACCATTTTTGTCTTTCTCAATCGATTTTTGGGTTCCTCCATCCATTTTTTGGTTTCCTCAATCCTTTTTTGCATTCCTCAATCGATTTCTTATTTCCTCAGCCAATTTTTGGTTCCCTCGGACCACTTTTGGCTTCTTAAATCAATTTCTGAGTTCCCAAATGCATTTCTGGGTCCCTCCACCCAATTTTGGTTTCCTGAGCCCATTTTTGGTTTCCTCAGACCATTTTTGGATTCCTCAATCCATTCTTGGGTTCATCAATCCATTTTTGGGTCTCTCAATCCATTTCTGTGTCTTTCAATCTATTTTTAATTTCCTCAGAACAGTTGTGGTGCCCTCAAT
>JAUMJL010002028.1:5000-50000 GCA_033558185.1 Dromococcyx pavoninus | reverse complement strand
TCAGGTCAGGATTAGAGTTCACGTTAGGATGACAGGTACAGTTACAATTTAAATTACACGCTAAGGCTTACAGTTACAGTTAGCATTAAGAGTTACGGTTAACAGTCAGGATTAACATTAGGCTTAGGGTTAACATTACACTTAGGCTTAGGGGTAACACGTTAGATTTACGGGTTAAACTTAGGGATTACACTTAGGGGTTAGGCTTAGGAGTGAGGGTTAGGGGTTGGCCATACAGGTCAACCTTAGGGTTTGGGGGTTCCCTTAGGGGTTCCCTTAGGTGTTGGGGGTTAGAGTTAGCGGTTAGGGCTTAGGGTTAGGGGTTAGAGTTAGGAGTTAGGGGTTAGGATTAGAGATACAATTAGGGTTACGATAAGTATTAGGGTTACAGTTAGGGTGCCATTAGGGTTAGGGTTACCTGCCTTTTTCTCTTTCTTTTCCACTTTTTCTTTTTCTTTTTCTTTTTCTTTTTCTTTTTCATTTTCTTTTTGTTTTTATTTTCTTTTTCTTTTTCTTTTTTATTTTAATATTTTATTTTTGTTTTTATAATGATTTTTAATTTTATTTCTATTAGTTTTTTACTTTCTATTTTTCTTTTTCTTTTTCTTTTTCTTTTTCTTTTTCTTTTTCTTTTTCTTTTTCTTTTTCTTTTTCTTTTTCTTTTTCTTTTTCTTTTTCTTTTCTTTTTTTTCTTATATATTTTTTCTTTTCCTCTCTCTATTTGTTTTTTTTTCTTTATAATATTTCCTTCTTTTTTATTTGTTTTTTTTTTCTTTTTTATTTATTTTTTCTTAGTTTTGGGGTTTTTTTTTCAGTTACAATCCCATCCTCACAGGTTACACTTATAAATTACAGTTAGAGGTTACGATGACCATTACCGTTACAGATAATGGAACACGTTGCAGGTTACAAGTAAAAAGTTAGCAGTTAGGGGTTACGGGTTAGGAGTTATCATTACAGTTAGGTTACGATTCAGGTCAGGATTAGAGTTCACGTTAGGATTACAGGTACAGTTACAGTTTAAACTTACACGTTAAGGCTTACAGTTACAGTTAGCATTAAGAGTTAGGGTTAACAGTCAGGGTGAACATTAGACTTAGGGTTAACATTACACTTAGGCTTAGGGGTAACAGGTTAGGTTTACGGGTTAGACTTAGGGATTACACTTAGGGGTTAGGCTTAGGTGTGAGGGTTAGGGTTTGGCCTTACAGGTCAGCCTTAGGGGTTGAGGGTTCCCTTAGGGGTTCTCTTAGGGGTTGGGGGTTAGATTTAGCGGTTAGGGTTAGGGCTTAGGGTTAGGGGTTAGAGTTAGGAGTTAGGGGTTAGGATTAGAGATACGATTAGGGTTACGGTTAGGGTTAGGGTTACAGTTAGGGTGCCATTAGGGTTAGGGTTACCGGCCTTTTTTTTTTATTTTTTCTTTTCCTTTTTTTTCATTTTCTTTCTCTTTTACATTTTCTTATTTTTGTTTTAATATTTTATTTTTATTTTTATTATTATTATTATTTTTATTTTTATTTCTATTGTTATTTTTTTTACTTTTTTGCTTTTCTTTTTCTTTTTCTTTTTCTTTTTCTTTTTCTTTTTCTTTTTTCTTTTTCTTTTTCTTTTTCTTTTTCTTTTTCTTTTTCTTTTTCTTTTTCTTTTTCGTTTTCTTTTTCTTTTTCGTTTTCTTTTTCTTTTTATTTTTTATTTTAATTTTTTATTTTTATTTTTATTATGATTTTTATTTTATTTCTATTGTTAGTTTTTTACTTTCTATTTTTCTTTTTCTTTTTCTTTTTCTTTTTCTTTTTCTTTTTCTTTTTCTTTTTCTTTTTCTTTTTCTTTTTCGTTTTCTTTTTCTTTTTCTTTTTCTTTTTCTTTTTCTTTTTCTTCTTCTTTTTCTTTTTCTTTTTCTTTTTCATTTTCTTTTCCTTTTTCTTTTTTCTTTTCTTTTTTTCTTATATGTTTTTTCTTTTCCTTTCTCTATTTGTTTTTTTTTCTTTATAATATTTCCTTCTTTTTTATTTGTTTTTTTTTTCTTTTTTATTTATTTTTTCTTAGTTTTGGGGGTTTTTTTTCAGTTACAATCCCATCCTCACAGTTTACACTTATAAATTACAGTTAGAGGTTACGATGACCATTACCGTTACAGATAATGGAACACGTTGCAGGTTACAAGTAAACAGTCAGCAGTTAGGGGTTACGGGTTAGGAGTTATCATTACAGTTAGGTTACGATTCAGGTTAGGATTAGAGTTCACATTAGGATTACAGGTACAGTTACATTTTAAACTTACACGTTAAAGCTTACAGTTACAGTTAGCATTAAGAGTTAGGGTTAACAGTCAGGGTTAACATTAGGCTTAGGGTTAACATTACACTTAGGCTTAGGTGTAACACGTTAGGTTTACGGGTTAGACTTAGGGATTACACTTAGGGGTTAGGCTTAGGAGTGAGGGTTAGGGTTTGGCCTTACAGGTCAGCCTTAGGGGTTGAGGGTTCCCTTAGGGGTCCCCTTAGGGGTTGGGGGTTAGATTTAGCGGTTAGGATTAGGGTTTAGGGTTAGGGGTTAGAGTTAGGATTTAGGGGTTAGGATTAGAGATACGATTAGGGTTAAGGTTAGGGTTAGGGTTACATTTAGGGTGCCATTAGGGTTAGGGTTACCGGCCTTTTTCTTTTAGTTTTTCTTTTCCTTTTTTTCATTTTCTTTCTCTTTTACTTTTCCTTCTTTTTATTTTAATTTTTTATTTTTATTTTTATTATTATTTTTATTTTTATTTCTATTGTTAGGTTTTTTTACTCTTTTTCTTTTTCTTTTTCTTTTTCTTTTTCTTTTTCTTTTTCTTTTTCTTTTTCTTTTTCTTTTTCTTTTTCTGTTTCTTTTTCTGTTTCTTTCTCTTTCTCTGTCTCTTTATTTTTATTTTTATTTTTATTTTTATTTTTATTTTTATTTTTATTTTTATTTTCTTTTTCTTATTTGTTTTTTCTTTTCCTTTCTCTTGTTGTTTTTTTTTCTTTATAATATTTCTTTCTTTTTTGCTTAGTTATTTTTTCTTAGTTTTGTTTTTTTTTTTTTAAGTTACAATCCCATCCTCACAGGTTACACTTATAAATTACAGTTAGAGGTTACGATTACCATTACCGTTACAGATAATGGAACACGTTGCAGGTTACAAGTAAACAGTTAGCAGTTAGGGGTTATGGGTTAGGAGTTATCAGTACAGTTAGGTTACGATTCAGGTTAGGATTAGAGTTCACGTTAGGATTACAGGTACAGTTACAGTTTAAACTTACACGTTAAGGCTTAGAGTTACAGTTAACATTAAGAGTTAGGGTTAACAGTCAGGGTTAACATTAGGCTTAGGGTTAACATTACACTAAGGCTTAGGGGTAACACGTTAGATTTACGGGTTAGTCTTAGGGATTACACTTAGGGGTTAGGCTTAGGAGTGAGGGTTAGGGGTTGGCCTTACAGGTCAGCCTTAGGGGTTCCCTTAGGTGTTCCCTTAGGGGTTCTGGGTTAGAGTTAACGGTTAGGGTTAGGGCTTAGCGTTAGGGGTTAGAGTTAGGAGTTAGGGCTTAGTATTAGTGATACGATTAGAGTTACGGTTAGTGTTAGGGTTACAGTTAGGGTGCCATTAGAGTTAGGGTTACCGGCCTTTTTCCTTTTCTTTGCCATTTTTCTTTTTCTTTTTTTTTTTTATTTTAAATTTTTATTTTTAGTTTTAGTGTTAGATTTAGTTTTAGTATTTTACTTTCTATCTTTCTTTTTCTTTTTCTTTTTCATTTCTTTTTCTTTTTTCTTTTTTTTCTTTTTCTTTTCTTTTTCTTTTTATTTCTATTTTTAGTTTTAGTTTTAATTTTAGTTTTAGTTTTGACTTTTTCTTTCTATCTTTCTTTTTCTTTTTATTTGTCTTTTTCTGATTTGTCTTTTCATTTTCTTTTAATTTTAATTTTAATTTTAATTTTAATCTTTATGCTTATTTTTATTTTTATTTTTATTGATATTTATTTTACTTTCTGTTTATTTTTATTTTTATTTTTTATTTTTTCATTTTTATTTTTCATTTTCGTTTTCTTTGTTCTTTTGTTTTTTTTCTTTTTGTTTTTCATTTTCATATTTCTTTCGGTTTCTTCCAGTTTTTTTTAGTATTGTTATAAAGAGAAAACCCTACTACACTAGAATACTCATGAGACACCAAACATAACATATACAAGTAAATCGAATAGGAAATTAAATAGAAAACAATTCACACTTATTAATCAATTATGTTTGCAAATTAGGTAAAAATTTTCTTCTGCTCACACTATTCAAAACCAAATACAAAGCACATCCAAACCTCGACACAAATAAACCAACCAAAAACCACACACACACCCTCATTACACACCAATCCGTTCCAATACCACAGCATTACACTGAGAAAAAAATATGCAAAGGAGCTTCCAACACACAAAATAAACAACACAAAATCACCTGCGTCAAAACACAGAAAACAGAAACCACCACAACAACAAAAAAGCCCTCAAAATAAACTCAGTAGAGACATACAAAGACTTACAGTCACTGCCATGAGAATCGTTACTCTTAGAGCCATTGCATATTACACACCCTTACACACTCCCCAACAATTCACCTTCCCTGCACCGTGCTTGAGGACAGCAGCCTATAAATTCCAACCTTTCAGTTGCAATCCCACCCTCACAGGTTACACTTACAAATTACAGTTAGAGGTTACGATGACCATTACCGTTACAGATTATGCTAACAAGTTGCAGGTTACAAGTAAACAGTTAGCAGTTAGGGGTTACAGGTTAGGAGTTATCATTACAGTTAGGTTACGATTCAGGTTAGGATTAGAGTTCACGTTAGGATTACAGGTACAGTTACAGTTTAAACTTACACGTTAAGGCTTACAGTTACAGTTAGGATTAAGAGTTAGGGTTAACAGTCAGGATTAACATTAGGCTTAGGGTTAACATTACACTTAGGCTTAGGGGTAACACGTTAGGTTTACGGGTTAGACTTAGGGATTACACTTAGGGGTTAGGCTTAGGAGTGAGGGTTAGGGGTTGGCCTTACAGGTTAGCCTTAGGGGTTGAGGGTTTCCCTTAGGGGTTCCCTTAGGGGTTGGGTGTTAGAGTTAGCGGTTAGGGTTAGGGCTTAGGGTTAGGGGTTAGAGTTAGGAGTTAGGGGTTAGGATTAGAGGTACGATTAGGGTTACGGTTAGGGTTAGTCTTACAGAGAACGTTAGGGTTAGGGTTAGGATGCCATTAGGATAAGGGTTAGGATGCTTTTAGGGTTAAGGTTATGGTTAGGGTTAGCGCAAGTCCATCTTCACCAAATAATTGGGTGGGACCCCAAAAACACACCCCTTTTCTCCCCACACCCCCAATTTTCCCCCAGGACCCCCATTGCCACCCATCCCCCAGGGTCCCACAAAATTCTCACCTGAGACTTCCCCCAGTTCTTGCGGTGAAGGGATGCCCCCCCTTCAGACTCCCCCTCCCCCCAAAGCCTCCACCGGTTCATAGGGTATTGAGAGGAGAACAACCCCCGGCCAGTTCATGGGGTGATGGGACGCCCCCCCCAGCCCCCCACCCCCCCACCCCCCTCCGTCCCGTTCCAGGAGAGCCCCCAATTCGCCGCCCGGCGCCCCCAGGGGGGCTGCTCCCCCCTCCCCAGTGCCTCCTCCGAGCCAACACCGACACCGGGGGGGCCGCCCCGGGGGGGTTCCCTCGGTCACCTTGCGAAGAGCCAACAGCCCGGGGGTGCCCGGGCCCGATCCCCATCGCGGGGGAGGCACGAGGAGAGGCGCCCCCGGGGCAGCCCAGGTACGGAGGGGGGTAGCGGGGCGGGGGGGGGGCGGGGACCGAACGTGGTGGGGAGGGTAACGGGTACGGGAGGAGGCAACGTGGGGGGTGGGGGAACAGGTATGGGAGGGGCAACGGGGGGGGAACATGGGGGGGCGACATGGGGGGGGAGTAGGTATGGGGGCAATATGGGGGGGCAACATGTAGGAGGAACATTTCGGGGGGGGCATGGAGGGGGATAGGGGGGTGTTACCCGTATCCTGTCGTAACAGGGAATTCTGGGCTCCTGGGTGGGGGTCCGGGTGCTGTATTGGGGTGGGGGTCTGGGTACCCATATCCTGGGTTAACAGGGCAGGCTGAGCCCCTGGGTGGGGATCTGGGTGCCGTATCCCAGGGCAACAGGGCATGCTGAGCCCCTGGGTGGGGTGCGGGTGCCGTATCCCAGGGCAACAGGGCATGCTGAGCCCCTGGGTGGGGGTCTGGGTGCCGTATCCCAGGGCAACAGGGCATGCTGAGCCCCTGGGTGGGGATCTGGGTGCCGTATCCCAGGGCTACGGGGCATGCTGAGCCCCTCGGTGGGGGTGCGGGTGCTGTACCCCGGGGTACCTCTCCTCCCAGCTCTAGCGGGCTGGGCCGCGAGCCGGGCGCGGGGGGCACCCTGAGCACCCGCGGGGTGAAGTGGAAGCCCTCGAGGTGAAGCCCTACCAGGCGCAGGGCGAGGGCGAGCTCAGCCTCAGCAAGGGCGAGCACATCAAGGGTGGCTGGTGGGTGGCACCCGAGGGGGTGCTGGGTGCCCCTGGGGGAGATCTGGGTCACCTGAACATTGGGTGCCCTTGGGATGGGATTTGGGCCCCCTTGGGGGGGGGACGAGCCTGTAAACGCATTGCCTAAAGTCCCATCCATGTCTTCATACTCATTTTCAATGAACTGCTTTTCACTCAAGCTCCCTTCTTTGCAATAAATCAGCTTTCCCAGCTGACCCTGCATTCCTCCTGTGCACCTCTCCTTCCCTTGCTGCATCTTCCATTTGTCTCTTTCCAGACCTCTGTGCTCAAATGGTTCTCAACAGCAGCAAGAACTGCCATGGTACAGCTCTTGATGTTGCGTAAGTGCAAAAATAGACTCAGGGAGCTTGCCTAGCAATCGCTTCACCATTTGCTTCTGCCATGAATACTATGCTGCTGTTCTGCCACACAGAATGTCAACCATTGGTCAGGATCATTTATTTGAAAATAAGTTCTTATTTACAGGTTTTTTAGTAATTTGTTACACGGCATTTCTCATTAAGATTTTTTCTTTAGCAGAAAGAAGAAAAAGATTATAGAATAATAGGAAGAGTTGTTAGAAGGAGAGAGTGGTTATGCATGGTTGGAAGGAAATGATTTGGACCTATTGAGTTTAGGGCTAAATTGTTGTTATGGGAAGTTAAGCCTATAAATCTTGCAACGATGATGTTCTTAAGGTTTGCTTGGCCCACCTGATGAGGCAGCAGAGCCAGTGATTAACCGCTGGGAGTAACAGGAAATGCTGAAAGAAAACCCCTCTAACTCATCATAGCCTTGATGACTTCCTCTGCTTTCTGACCTGGCTTGATGAAAACTCAAGACTGAGCACAGTTTTCTTTGGTGCTACCTATAAAACGATCAAATGCTAAAGGGATCAAATGATTCCAGTACAACTCTGGCTGTACCAGCTGGTAATTCCCACACACCAAAGGGGGGCTCAGGTGGTCTCAAAATAGCTAGAATTTTTCTTTGGAGCCACGGCGAGCAGAGGAGATTCATTGCAGCCAACATGGCAATGTTTTCCTTAAATGTATGTAGGGGATGCAAGTAACAAATTCTTTGTATTAGCAGGTCTAGGTTTTATTCCTGTCTCCTCCCAGAGCAGTACTCCAAGGTCTTGGGTTTCCTGCATTCCCATATAACTTTTTTTCCTCTGTTAACCTGAGCCCAGTATAGTAATTTTGTTCTGTCACCCCACAAAGAAAAAGAAATTGCAAGGACTGAGGACTCCCTACTTGTTCAACCACAAGTTAATATGGTTTGCTAGTACTAATGAATTCTGCCTGATGCCTCCAAGATGCTGTGTAAGCAAGACTATTAACCCTATATCTGCATCAGCAAGCAGCTCAGTACAATAAGAATGGCAACATTTGGTGAGGTCAAACCTAACCCAGCCATGGAGTAGTTGCACTCTAGTGCCATGGACAAAATGACCATCAGATGGTGGTGTCTATCAGTTGCACACAAGGAGGTTATCATCCTATAAAGACTGTCCTGTGGAATGAAGCATGCTAAATGGAGACTCCAGTCCTTCAAACTACAAAGGTCTATTCAAACTCAAGTTCCTAATCAAAGAATAATGTGAATGTAGACACGTTAAGTACACACCTAAGGAGAAATACAGTTTGATTAAGCATTAATTTATTGCAAGTAAAATTTGAAGTTTCTTAAATCCTTTCCCCTGTATAGCTCTGAAGTCATTTTCGAGTTTATGTCCCATGACACCATTCTAAATTTTTACCCTTTTCAGAATTTACAAACATTCAAGTGGGGAAAGAAAGATCCCAAGGTCGCTGTACACATCGTAAGCAAAATAGAATATAAAACTTTTCTAGCTTCCTCATGTGTTTTTGCCACAAATTTGTACCACAGCTTTCATTCTGATAGTAAGAAAAATAACTTCTTTAGAATTGTATATCTATGTTAGATTATTATTAGTAACACATCCCTACCAACAGCTGATCCTGTAGGAAATTAATTTCAATCTAGAATGAATTATATTTATTTCTCACACTGGATTTTCTCTTCTTTGTGTGTTACTTTAGCCTGACTTTCCAGTTGTGAATACAACCACTGGACTCATAAAAATGTGCTTTATCTTTAATTACATCTTAAAATGAATACCAAAATGATAGCGAAGCAACTTTGGTTAGCAATTCTCTCCTTTCCGTATTTTCAGACTTGGCAGACTCCAGCAATAGAGTAGCACCCGCTCTCTCATCCTCTTCCAGTGTAGTATTATAAAAAACCTGCAGCTGAATAAATAAACACATAAGCTTAGTTCACATAACTTCACTTGCACCTGTGGACCTGAAAAATGCTTTAGACAGCAGTGCATAGAGAAAGGGGATATGGCACCGATTAAGGAGGGGGATGAGGCAAGCTTAGTGATTAACACTGAGGCAGGAAATCTTCTTGCGCATCATGAATGTGCCCTTTTGCCATCCCTCTGAAAATCATTTCAAATGCAGCCAACTTCACTAGTACTTGTGGTACCCTACAGTGTAGAGGACTAGTGGGGCAGCAAAATCCTCTCGTGCTGCCTATTCTACAGTCACAGAACAAGAAGTCTTTCCTGTCAATCTAATGAGCAGAACACGAGAGAGAACTGAAGGACAGTAAAGAAACTTATGTGGGGGACCAGGAAAAGAACAAAAAGAGAAGTAAGATCAACGTCAGCATGATAATCAGCAACCTAACATGCCAGCAGCTCAACTTTTGCTATGTTTCCTGTAGACATCCTGGTAAAGGTGATTTTGACAGGCAGAGGAAAATGAGGCACCTTAGATAATATTTATTGGGACTCAGTAACAAAGCTGAAGGTTAATTTAAAGTTGGCACATTTGCCACCCCAAGGAGCTAATTTGTCCCTAAAGAACAAAAGGTGAAAACCTCATCGTTGATGAATGTTCAACATTCTTTGATTTTAGGAGCTAATTCTCTGAATTGCTCTCCTTGTTAAACATCCCTTCTCAGTTACTTACTGTATGCATGCATCAGTCAACAGCAAAAAACAGAAGCAATTTTTTTTCATGTAATGACAGATACGAGCAGTTCAGGGCTGGCACAGGGATGTGGATCACATGCAAAAGGCACAAAAATTAGGCTGTTAAGAAAAGAAAATAGTATTTTGGAAAAGAATCTGGGGAGACTTGGACTGGAGGCAAAAGAACAAGAAAGGTGTCTGAAACAAGCAGTGATAGTTACTAACTTGTCACAGGCATTAACGTGTGTTATAAATAAAGACAGCCTACAGCTACCTTCCACAGATTTTGACCCTCCAGCAGTTTCCCCAAACCTGTCTCCTTTTTCCAGATGTACAGCAGGCGGATTAGAAAGTACTGTTCATGGGCTCATCTGGGCTGCCAGACAGTCAAAACCTATTTCTAGAGTTTGATTTTGAGTACCAAACCAGACTAATTTTTAAAGCAGTCTGTGTCTGATGGGCACTCTTCTTTGACATTAAGCCCTGACCAGAGCTGAACCTTCTGAAAATCCTGCTCTGCTTCTTAAGCATGAATCATTTCAAAAAATTATCTCTGGAAGCAAAACCTGCACCTGGATTTGGCAGCTCAAACATAAACCCAAAGAAGTCACATAGCAGCAGAAATTAAGGGAACTCAAAGCTCTTTGGTTGCCGTACCTTTCACTTAAAAGTGGCCAATTTTCTGTAACAAATTCCCAGGGTATACGATGTCCGATATCCTTAGCCACCACATCTATGATGATGATTGAAGTACAATTGGAGGAAAACAATGTATCACTGAGCCCATAGTGCAGGTACCTGTTAGAAAAGAAGTCAGTAATTGCACCTAACACTTGTTGTTTAATAGCGATGAGCTGCGATCCTCACCCAGTTTGGGAAAATTCCTGTCTCAGCAAATACCAGAATGTGTTGGGTTACACCAAAGTTGGTGTATTCAGGGTTTTTGTCCTTACATTAGTGAAATTCAACATCCCTGCACTTACATTGGTGAAATTCATCGTCCCTGCACTACTCACTCTCCACTTCTTAGTAAAACAAGGGTATAGCACATCGGGTGGATGTATGTGCTTTTCTTATCTGTGTCATAGAAAGAAAACCACTCTTATCCAGACAACCCTGTGGAAAGGCAAAATGCTGCTCAGTTTCTGGAGACTCACTGTGGCACAGACAGGCCCTACAGAGCAAGCCAGAGACACTCTACTATGCAAACAGGACCTGTTTATAGGGTCCCTTATAACAAGACCAAATCACAAGGGGTCTTGGAAGCTTTCGTGGGGGCTAAGACATGGTTTCAGAAGTCTGTAAGGAACCACCTACCAATGACTCAAGTGACAACAAGGGCCTGAATATCTTTTGAAAATGTAAGTAACTGTTGTCTTCATTGCCTCAGTGCATCACCTCGCATGCTCCTGCTTTCAAGAAGCACTGTTAAAGAGCTCTGTTCTCATAGGCTCTGGCAAGCAGCTGCTTTATGGCTACAGTAGATGAACTTGGTTTCTCCCATTTGCATGCCATCACCATGTTTAACAGAGCAGACAAAATATACCAAGGGCCAGGAAAATCCCAGCTTAACGTTCTTCATCCCAAAAGACTTTAAGGGTGACAATTAGAAAACTAGATTGGCTTATGAATGACTAAGGAGGACATCACAACTCCCTGAGTTGTCAGGGACAAGTGCTACCCTGTGCCAGTGACAAGGTGAAGAAAGCACCATGGCTTAGGCGGAAAATCAGGATATCTCTTTGCAACCCATCTTGCCTTCTTGCCAGGCATATTTGTTCTGCCTTCTCAGATGACTGCGATCACAAGAGCAGGGGCCTGGCAGGAGAAACATTTCTGCTACGAATTTCTGTCCTTTGATGAATCCTTAAGGTAATGTGGACATGAGAGATGAGAGAACTCAGCTTGAACATCTTTTTAGACACAAAGTGAGAATATATTATATGGATGCCAGTGAAAGACAATAAGTACAGTGCCTCGGACCGTGTTCAGGAAGCATTTGGACAACACTCTTAGAAATATGGTTTAGCTTTCAGGTTGCCCCATATGGAGTCAGGAGTTACGACTCAATGATCTTCATTGATACCTTCCTACTCAGGATATTCTATGAATTCCATAAAGCTTGACATTTTTTAAAAAATAACATTTCAATGTGAGTCCACACTTCAGATGGTGAACAGCTTGCTTGTAATGCTGTTTTGCCTACAGAAAAGCTGAGCAGGGCCTATTTATCGGGGAGTGCAGGGATAGGACGAGGGGATGTGGTTTTAAGACGAAAGAGAGGAGATTCAGGTTAGATATGAGGAAGAAATGTTTTCCTGTGAGGGTGGTGAGGCACTGGCATAGTTTGCCCGGAGGAGTTGTGGCTGCCTCATCCCTGGAGGTGTTCAGGGCCAACTTAGATGAGGCTATGGGCAACCTGATCCAGTGGAGGAGGTGTCTGTGCCCATGGCAGGGGCGGAGTGGAACTGGGTGGGCTTTAAGGTCTCTTCCAATTCAAATTATTCTATGATTCTTTTCTATGATTACATGATTTTTATTTTTGCCCTTGACATGGGTGATCTGGCTTTCACATAGGAGTTAAATAGACTATGATACTTTAGTCTGGAAACAAAATAAGCAGGTGAAAAGGAGTATGGGAAGCCTATAAAACCATAAATGGTAAGGTAAAATGTAAAGTCTCCTTATGATAATTACTGTTTCTTACAGGGCAGAAAGTAAGGCCAGCAAAAGGTTTCCAAGTTAAAAAACAAAGCAGGTTTAACATAAACCAAAAGGAAGCATGTTTTCATACAACCAACATCTGGAATGTGTTGCCATAGTCTGCTATAAAGTCTGAAGGTATAATTTTGGTTCAAAAAGTTCACTATATATATTGAGAGAAGACAGGCCCAGCATTAGACATGACACAGTAGTTCCCCACTTGGGAAATCCCTTTCTCAGTGATTACCAGCATCGGGGATGTTAAACCAGCAGAAGGACCATTAGTATTTTCCCTGTTTATCGTACTTGCTCTGTAAGAAAACTCTTCAGGTTATTTTGGTGGTCTGTAAGACACATGCTTCTGTGGCAGGCAAACCTCCATCGGGTTTGCACAGTCCAGCATTTGTGTTCTTATGATTTACATCAAGATACACTTTGATCAAGATCACCTGTAAAGTAACCATGGCTCTTTGGCACAGCTCATGGCAGAGAGCAGGATGTCTTTATCTTCCTTTGTGGAGTCAATATGGTTATACATTTCCCACGCAAAAGTCCATTCTTTATCACTTCCCACTGCAACACCATAGCAGCAGACTGTTCTTCTAATTAAAAAGGGAATTCTGCAAAGCAAAATATGATTAAAAGGTACTGTATTATTGTAAAGTCAAACCCTGAAGTTAACGCTTTACAAAAACCAAGAAGCCATGTGCAGCACAAACAGAAACAGAAGGGACGTTTCTCTATGCAACAGACAGCCTCCTATTACTCCTGTCCCAAGGGAGAGTCCTCAGCATGGTGATGGATTTCACCACAGGCACTAAATGCAAATGTTATCAATGTACCTCTCCACTTCATGCGCAAAGGCTGAACAGAAATTTACTCCGATGGCAATGACGTGTCCCTGACATTAACACATAGTCAATGCTTGCCATGGATAGCAGTGTGTTCTACTCTGCAGGCTATGTGAAAACAATTTATATTACTGGTATTTCAGATCAATTCTGTGTTAGACAATATGCCCCATTGCTAAAAATGGAACATTTAACGTCACAGTGGCATACTCAAGCTGCTTAGTGTTACATAAGCTCAAGATAGCAAGTAGAGGTGCAAAAGCTATCTGCCATTACATCAGGAGATAGGCTTGGAGATAGGCTTGGAGAAACAGACAGGTTTCTGGTCACAAAAGCCATTCTTTAGGCCCCAACCCAGAAGCAGCAAATTCAAATTTAAATATAATTCAAGAAAAATCCCTCTGAATTTTAGTAGACCATCCTAGATAAAATGGGGATGATACCAGCAGAAAGAGAGACAACGTTAGTCATAAGGAAGGCTACATGACAGCAATCTTCAAAGCAGAAGGTAGAGACAAGGAAGTTACAAACTCTGGAAACCAGAAAGCACTAGTGGGAATGAGGGAGAAAGTTTGGTGTTTTGCCTGACAGACATCGCTTGTTAAGTCACAATGAAACATGTAGGGATTTTGATATTCCTTTTCTTGGTGGGGGACCCAGAAAATGAATATTTTACATTTACAAGAATTTATATTCACTGCAAAAAATAGTTTGGATTAATTCACCTGGATACGTGCCAGAACATAAGTGATTTGCCACTGGGAGTGATGCTGCTGAGACTGAGTGGTTGTGTCAACGTAAAGAATAGTGCTGTGAGGAATCCTTTTGTAACAGGTCTTATTAGATTACAGGGTCTAGTAAATCATTTAATAGTTTTATAACGTTGCAGAAAGAAGCCACTGTAGGGTGATAAGAGGCTGAAAAGTCTCTGGCTAATACAGTTATTTGTTTTTCTGCTGCAGCTGTTCCAATAGTTTCAAGAAAATGTTGGTTGTATGGTGTAAAGCTGTTGTGGGTGAAGAGAAAATGTCGAAGCTGTGATGTTCAGCAGTCAAGGCAGGCTGTACAGGCAGCCTACAGTGGGACAATGGTCTGCTGGCTGCTGCTATCTCTGGTGGCCCTGAAGTGGTTTATGTTGTAGAGTTCACACAGAAAGTCCACTGTGGTCCAGAGGGACTTTGGATCTTGAAGTTATATTAGATGAGGGGTGGGGATTATTAATCCTGATTTTTTGGGGGGAGTGGTTGTATGGTTTGATATTACTGCCCTTCCAGGGTTCTCTCATTCCTTTATCTTGCGGAAAATGCAAAAAGCTTCTGGGAAGAAGGGTGGTTTATTTTACAGCGTTTTCCTGGAGCTAAGGCAGAAATGATATAGGGATTTCTTAACTTTTAAGGGCAACAGGAGTATGTGGTTACCTTCAGTATAAAAATAAAATGTACAGCAACCTTGTCCATTTCTCTAGACTCATCGTCTTCTTTCAAAAGAGGACAAACCAATAACAGCACCAGAGAGAATACATTAATTTAGGCAGCCACACTTCACTCAAATAAGAAAAAAAATTAAAACTGAGAAACTGGCTGGAAGTCAAGGCTCTTGGATTGTTATCTCCACAGAACACATAAAAGTGCGCTGTATCAAATCCAGTTCAATTCTGCCAGGAACTGTTTGGAAATGTTCAGCTGAAAGCTGATCACCTTATCTGAAAGGGAAAAGCATTCCTCCCTTCCATATATGCAGAAATCTTAGTGGGTTCCACCTGTGGCACCACAGCTGTAGCGTGCTGCTAGAAATTCTACTCTCAGAATTGAGAACAAAAGAGCATCTGAAGGGTTATGTCTCTGAAATATGAGTCAAAAGCTTATTGTGCCCTTCTCTTTTTCTATCCAGCATATGAAAAGCCTCCTTTTCGAATGAACAGGGAGCTGTAATCTGTCATTAGAAACCTAAGAGTTGTCCTATCTCTATGGGTTTTTTTTCCCTTAAAACATAACCATTTCTTCACTTAATAAAAATCATCGTTGCATTTTTTTAACATTTATAGCCATATGACGTGTGAAGCTGTAAAGTTCCTTTGAACTCATGTCTGTGCCAGGCAGGACAGTGAAATTAATCTTCTCCATCTAATTCAAAACCATATCAGCATACATATTTCACAGACTTTTCAGATCTTCAACTGAGATAAGGTACATAGTAGTCCACTAGGAAAAACAAATATTTCAAATATAGGGGGAAGACAGGTGAGTATTTTGAAAACAGCCTGAGAATTCAGCATAGTAGTTTTTCTTTTACTGTGGGATAATAAAAATATTCTTTCTGGAACAAAACACAAAGTACTTAAGCTGGTTTAACTTTTCAGTTTTACCACAAAGTACAATTTGGTTTTTATGAGGATGATTGCAACAAAGCTACTTAAAAAATCCACAAACATAAAAATACAAGTTCAGTTTACTCAGCCAACTACATATATCAATAGAGATACCAGTAACAATAAAATATTTATTACAACTACAACAAATAAAATAGCAATAAACTTAATGTTCACTCACCAGTGCCAATACTATTTGACTATTGCATGGAAAAAATCAAAAGAAAGAAGGAGAAAAAGAGGATAAGAATTTTAACATATTGTAAATGTTATTTAACAATGTGATACTCAAATAGAGAAAGTCTGATGCTGGTAGATCCCAGACTCCAGACTCAGAGACCAGAAATCTGACCATTATGTTCCAATATCAGCACAAGAACTGACAGCAGTTCCCAGCACCTCCTTACGTGAATATAGAACATGGAAGAGAATTCCATGGGCTCCCCACAGGCAGATGCCTGGATCATACAAACATCATTTCACTCAGTATTCCTAAGAGAAGCTTCAAAACTGAGTTGGTATATATGATAACCCTAAGGCTGTACCTCAACAAAGTGACTGGGCAATATGGACTTGATGATCTGAAAGGTCTTTTCCAACTGGAAGATTCTATCATTCTATGGGATATTAGCCCTGCTCTGAGGTTCACCTGTTATGTGGCTTAGCAGATTTTGGTCATCTTGGCAAAAATAGGCATCCTCCAGCCCGTCAAGTCTGTGTAAAATTAATAATCGTGGAATAAACATTTAATTAGGGTTTGGTGAAGAGGAGGGGATTGAAGGGGGCGCAGTGAGGCTTAAATCCTGTCATTCTGTTGGGAAAGATCAGCAGTGCAGAGGAGGATTTCTCATTCTGCCTTCCTCGTGTGAAAGCCCATTAACTTTCCACCTCACATACATATACAGACCTCTAAGAGCACCTTATCCTTCTTACTTGTACTCAGGGCTGTTCATCCATCTAGCATAGAGTTCAGATGACAGGTTCAAACAGTCCTGGAGACCCAGCCAGCACGCCATCTCAAGAAGTTTTTCCAAATACGCTCTTGAAGGGAAGCCAAAATAGCAAGAACAAGAGATTTGTATTCCACATTTGGAGCATTTGAACCGTGTTTGACCACATCACTTCATGATGCTGCTAACCCAGGAGAACCTCTACTAGAGATTTAATCAAAAATGAAAATTAAACTACCAATAATGGGTTCCTGACATCAATATTGATGGACATCAGTGAGGCTACCAATGTACTCTTTTTTCGTGTGTGTGTTTTATACTGCCTTTTGAAGTTTTGAGAGAGTAGTTGTGTCTGGTCCAATTCATTCTGACATTCAGACTGCAGCTTCAGTAGCCTTGCAAAATTAACAGTTTTAATATTCTAGTGATTGATCCATAAACCAAATCTGAAGTTAATTGCTGCCAGTTTTCCATCAACAACCAGCAGCCTGCTGATACCACTAAAAGCTTTAAACCAGCACGTCTTATGGTCACTGAACAGACTGAAAATGCCCCAAACTGTCCTGAGACTGCAGTTTCACCGGAGGTGTTTCTGTAAATAACACAAACATATAGGGCAGCAAAAAGAACAATGTAAATGCATTCAAATGAAAGCAGAATACTTACTGAGCAAAATAGTCATCTTCCAAAGCACTGACATTTTGACGAATAAAACCTGAGTAATAATGGTATATTGGCAACATTCGCTTTAAAAGGTATTTCTTTTAAAAGAAGGGAAAGAAAAATTACTTTAATTAAGATGTCAGTTTTTATTTTACTTTATTTTTCTTTACTTTTTTTTTACTTACTCAGGTTTATCCTAAAACTTGACCCGTATCAATTTCATGAGAACACAGAATATTAAAATAAAGCATATTAGCTGGGTCTAAAAATCAATATACATGTAGATCCATTCAAACTGAGAAGTTATTACTTCACATCACTAGGGACTTTGAACTCATTATGAAAGAAAACAAATGCTCATTCTCTGAGAAAGAAAGATGGAGAAATAAGTTCTTCTCATATATTTTAAACATACCTCTACTTTAGGACTTAAGAGAACTACTATTGTGGGATTGCATTTTAAACAACAGTGAAATCTTTAATTAGATGTCAAGGAGATAAATAAGACAATATTGTGTCAGATTGCAAAAACATGGGAAAGAATAATCTCATTTAGTATCCAAACATCATTCCTTCCTTCTCTCCATGAATATGAACTGGAAGGCAGGACAAAACACAGTGCATATATATATATATCTTCTATATCCCCTTTATACACAGCAGTGTTACTCTCTTTTCTTACTGTTATTTACTGCTGACTGGTTACTGTTTTGCCCATATCCTCAGTTTTACAAAAAAACAGGATAAGGTTTAATATAAAGAATGTGAATACGTTTCTGTTTTACAATAAATACAATGGTATTTATTATGGATTAAAATACATAAATAAGTGCCTCCTCCAATTTAAATAAAAAAGACAAGATCATGCAAAGAGAATAACAAGAATTATTGCCTATCACAGCCACCATTACATTCATTTTAGTCTCATTTATTTAAAAGTTCCAGTATCTTTGCGAAGTTACAAATGGTGATACCTTCAAAAGCGGATACACTTCAAAGTTCTTCAGAGTACCTTCCAAATTCTTGGGTACTAAGTTTAACAATACCACATTCCATATGAAGAGTTCATCTTCTTTGGCAAGATACTTTGTCAGTTCAAGCGCTGTTTCAATCTGAATGTATCCAAACCTATGTGAAGATAAAAAATCAATCTCATCTTTAGGCACACCTATTCAGATTAATTACCTAGCATGAATTTCTGTTTATTTATGGCAGTGACAGTAAACCATCAGGATACTGCATACTAGGTTTGCGCTCTCCTATGAGAAAGGACATTTGTATAGAGGAGAAATGAGAATTTTTGTTTCTTCCTCTAACTCCACAGGCTCTGAGGAGCATTATTCTTCAGCCACACTGAGCTCCCACATCATAGGTGGCTGGTGCTTTGGGGATTCTTGGTACATTTGAAGCACGGGCTTATTTACAGTTGCTTCAGCTCCCTACAGTACTGCTGACCCTCAGCACCACAGACAGGAGTAACCAAGTCATCCATCAGCAAGGGAAATGAAAGAGGTAATGAGAGTGATGCAGGACAGCACAGCTGTCCAGAACAAATTCAGCATGCTCATTCAGAATCTTTTTCTCTGTTACAATAAATAGAGGATAGTCCCTAAAAATGTCAAGATCGTGCCAGTATTTAAAATATTTCCTTAGAGTTAAAGAAAAGTTAAAAGAAACTCTGAAAGAAGTCGCTCAGCACTGACAGAAGAATGCATTAAATTCTTAACTTTCTCCTCCACTTTGTCAAAACAGCTGCTATGGGGCACGTCTGGATAGGAATGGACGAAGCAAAAGTAGTGATATTAAATACAATCACGTAGTTTAATAATTTTCTATGACATATTCAACACACACTCACTGTGTCAATGCAAAAACGTCGTCTATCAGCTGGAACCTGCTGACAGCGGGAATGGCCTGCAGAAAGTATTCGTGTGGCATTAATAGATTCAAACATATCATGGAGAGTTTAAAAAAGCTTCTTTTCAGGAGGATAAGATAAGCATCTAACACTTGCTCTAATGTTCTACAAAACATCATAAAATTGATCCTGCATTTTAAGCTGAAGTTATGTTTATGCTTTATGGAATGTTTCTAAATATATAAATAAACAGCTGCATAATGTATTTTTATAAATAAATATACAGGTACAGTATATTAAGCATGGAATTTCAAGACACCTCCTACTTGCATGCTGAAATGAAAATGAAAATGTAGAAATGCTACATTTCCCCAAAATATCCTACAAATATCTTTTTTTTTCCCTTTGAAGGTTCAGTTCAGAACACATACTCAGATTACTCCAGAGCTGAGTGTCTGGCGCTGTAATGAGTTAAATGACCAAGGCAGAGCAGTACATGAACCCCTGCCCACAGCTTGTGCTGTCAGAAAGTCTGTTGGTCCTTCCTCATCTCCTCCTTGCTTCCATGCTCCTTCCATCTCCTCCCTGTTTCCATGCTTATTTGGCTCAGCCGTTGCTCAAGTGAACCTTCCCACTGACAAGTGCCAAAACCCAGCCCCAACTCAGCACACAACTCATTTCCTGTTGACTTAGGAATTGCTGCTAAAGAAAAAAAGCCTAGAAGAAAGGAAGCCACTGGGCTATAGAAAGGTTTAACCACACCACATGCTCTGATCAGCCTTATGTCCAGACCTTCTGGAGGATTCATCTGATTGTACTGATTACTGTTATGCTGAAAGGTCAAACTTGGTCATCATTGGTACTGAAATCAAGAAGCTGGCATTACTTCTGGAGCCTCTGGCTCACTCTAGGGTTAGGCAACATTAAACACAACCCAATCCCACCCACAGTGACATGTTTGGGCTATTCTGTACCCAGGTTCTGGCAAGTCAGAGTTGGACTGATATCAGTGTCTATAGGGGCACGAAAAAGCCCAAGTAGAACAGACAGGAACTTCTAAGAAAAATCTCCACCAAGAAAAACCCACTGCCCAATCAAAAAACCCCAAGTCCAAGTTCAGTGATTTTCTTTTGTTGGTTTTTTTTGTTTTAATTTCACTGTCAGAAATCTTGTGCTTTGAGGAAATGTGGAAATTTAAAAAGCTTCTTCCCAGCTTTCCTTCTTCATGGCTACCCATTAGCAGATAAACCTCAATCACTCATCTATACAGATAAACTCTTTGAGACAAATTTAAGAGAATGAAAGAACCACAAGCTGCTAAAACAACTTTGAAGACAGAATGCCATCTCATGGAAAGTGATCTTTCATGCTTATGTGAAACTAATTGGGCCTGTTCCTCTTCCATTACGGAAGGCTGCCAGGGGCTTTAGTGGTGCAATATCAGATCACCTCTTCTTATGTGATACATGAGTTTCTCATTATTTCAAGTTTTAATCAACGTTATTACTGGCAAGAACTGCAAGAAAAACTATATGGAGTCTGTTTATAGCTTGAGAAAAGAAATACAATCTTACCTTTGGATCATTTTCAAGCAAGAGTGCTAATCTTTTTAAGTTTAATTGATCATAGTTCACTCTGTAGTATCCACTGAAATTTGCATTTAGCAGGATCCAGTCATATTCTGACTCCGATACTTGTACTTCAGGAAACACTTCTGTGAAGTGACATTAAAATGTATAATTTTATTTCCTGCACACTGTTAAACTCTCTTGCATTTCTAAACACTGGACTAGGTGTTCCTTTGAGATCTGAGACAGAGGTTTGAAGCTGAATTCAAAAACGTTCAGTGCATTTTTGCTCTCCTCTCTGCGCAGCGGAACTTCAACGAGCAACTGACCCCTCAGGTACTGAGCACCTTCAGATGGCCAAGTGGAGCTTGAAAACTCACTCTGCTCCTATCCTTGTATGCAGCTGGGAGAGTTCAGAATGATTACCCAAGAATAAACAGTCTGGATGAGAAGAAACACCCCGACATGCCTGTGTTGAAGCATGCACCCCCAGCATGCCAGTTGCTCCCAATGCTGCTCCAAAACACAGCAATAACTACCTTAGGAAAGGACTAACTGCCTACCAGTGTCCACATAAACAGAGGTCAAGGAAAGCAAAACAGATAATTTTATGTAAAAAAACAAGTAATCAAAATTTTTATTTTAAATAAACGTCCCATAGTCTTTTTGATTTATATCACTCTGTAAAAGTGTCCTTCTGCAGCCCCTTTTCATCTCACTACTACCTACTTTATGTGTGGCTGTCTGATTACTTGCTCCTGATAGCCTACAATACAGGTGAAGGAGCCAGTGCAGCCCTGAAGGCTCTGAGCCATCTCATCAGAAGAGGATTCAAATGCTTTTTTAACTGGCCGTGATCATCCTAAATAAGAAGACAATAAATCAATATTGATGAGTAGTCTAGATGCAGCACCCTGAAAAGAAGACTGAGACTTCAATGCGTTTGGACAGAGCAAGAACTACAGGGTTTATCCTCAATCATCCTCACAATGAGAGGGAAAAGTGGCACATGACAGATGCTGGTTTAATCATTTAAAAACTGCGTGGGTGGCTGGAATATGGCAGCAGCAGTTCTTCCTCTGTAATGCCACATTGGTTCAATGCTCTGCTCCTTATCAAGAACACTCTTAGATCCAGCTAAAATAACAAAACTACGCTCCTCAACTCACCAGCGTGAGTGAAACCTATTCTCTCATAACAGCATCCTTTCCCTGGGGTGTCTTGCTTTGCTGTGCAGACACGAATCGCTCAGGGACACTGACCAATACAATCATCCAGGCAGAAGATAAGTGTGTAGACATTGCCTGAGGAGCCCTGAACCATCAGGAAAGGATTTCAACACTGTACAGTGCAGCACTGGATGAACACGCTTGACTGCTTGTAGCAGCCCAGCTTAGGGTTGAATTCCACCTATTCAGAAGTATAATAAATTAGCTCCTTCAGAACTCTTTGCAGGAAAAATACACATATGCAAAATCACTTTTTAGATGTTTCCTTGTTACGTATTGTTATGCCACTGCAGTGTAACAACTGAACCTAAAACTATGCTTCATACAAAATCTGTAATTTTCATTTACCAAAACGATTCTGATGAACAGCTCTGAATGACAACGTAACGGTTCTCCGAAAGAAGCTGTTTCAATCTCACAGGAACTAAATGGTAACTTAATTTAAATGTGCCCTCAACATTTCTACCTTTGTGAGAAACTGGTTTATTTCTGCATCCAAAAGTCAAAAATAGGTTTATGTATCTTTTTTAATCCTAAAACACAATTCAATTCCTTTGACTGAATAGTGTCTGATAAGTTTGATAAATGGCTTTCAAATGCAAGTGGAACACTTTTCAAAGACTGTTTCTACTTTATCAAAGTCCCTTCAGGCAGATGCAACATGAGGAATTTTTCAATAACTTCCATAGTCACAAGAAGAGAGGAGAAATGGAACTGCTATCACTTCAATAAGATAAACTTAACACATAACTCTAACCCTTCCAAGTAAGTACTTCCTAACAATTCTTTTCTACTAATTCTCTGATTTTTCACCTTAGCAATCACTGGTTTCTTTAACTTTAAAGCATTCAGAGCAATAAACATTCGCTGTTTGTTCATTTACTTGTCCACATACTGTAAAATGCTCACTCAAGATATCACAGTAGTTTTTAACCACTGCAAACAGAGAGTGGAGAGCTGCAATATGCCTGGATCATATTTAAGTTTCTCTCTTAAGCATTCCACAAACACATCGGTCTCTGCGTTTCCTTGTAAATGACCCAAAACCTGACGTTCATTAGGGCTGACTTGCCAAACAAAAATAATTACCCCATTCTAATGATTACAATTTTATTTCCCCCCAAAATACAGCCATTTACTGGCAAGCACTGAGACGAGAAAGAATTGAACTTTTTATTTTATTAAAGGTGCCCATAAACTCACTTTTCTGTTTTGCTATTCAGGCAGGTATCACTCAGGGACAGTGACCAATGTAACTGCATGAGCCCATAAACTCCTTTCTTTGTTATTATAAGGTTCTAAAACTTTAAATAGTCCTCCTTTTTCTACAGAACTATTTTGCATCTGATTTGCCCAAACAAATTACATTACACAGTGTGGAAAATATTAATTTGTTGCTTTTCCAGGTATCCATGTGTGACAATATTTGGTCCCTTCACACAGTTGTTTTTAATCTTTTCAGTCTTGCACTACTACTTGAGCTGACCATTTTCTGATATATCACAGCAGAGATCCTATTATACTCCAATGCTGTCATTAACATCAGTGGGATCTGCTATGGTAAGAATAATCCAGGAGCATGAGGGACAAGGAGCTTCGATTTGTGTACAAAATGACAAAATCAAAACTATTGTGGAAAGCTCTGCTCACAAAATGCATTCTACCATATTATCAAACATGAATACTGAAGTTTGATGCAACATAGAAAAAAGATCTAAATAAATTAATGTATTTGAAAACCTATTGCAACATAAAATTAGGACAACAGATAAACATATTTCTGTAATAAAGTTTTAATCTCCCTATTCAATTCAAATTTATCTTCTGTTTACAGAAGAGTTAGATGTGTTTTTATCACCTTGGTTGTGTAAACATTACTTACTGCTGCTTTTGTCTAGCCATATTAAGGGTTGTGATGATCCATTTCTCACCCAAGAAATAGGAATAATCCATGTGTTACTTAACAAAAAAAAAAAGATAATATAATTAATTCTTACACTTAAAAATAACCATCTCAGTTTGTGCTAAACTAGATTGCAGATGTAAGAATTTCCTTCTTTCTGATGCACAAAAACTCATCAGAGGGTGTTACTTATGCTGGATCAACACCTATATTCAGCAAATATAAGAGAGTTTTAGCATGACTTTCAATAGTCACTCTTACCTAGAATATCATCTGATGCTAGGTATTTTAATACCACTGTATCTGTGCTCTGGCTCTTCTTCTTCAGGCAATAATTTTATTCTTCATGCTTAGAATCATAGAATCATTAAGTTTGGAAAGGACCTCTAAGATCATCCAGTCCAACCATCAGCCCAGTTCCACTGTGCCTACCAAACCATGTCGTGAAGTGCCATGTCTACGTAGTTTTTGAACACCTCCAGGGATGGAGATTCCAGCACCTCCCTGGGCAGCCTGTTCCAATGCTTCATCACTCTTGGAAAACAAATTTTTCCTAATATCCAATCTAAGCATCCTATGGTGTCACTTGAGGCTATTTCCTCTCATCCTATTCCTTGTTACTTGGGAGAAAACCTCGTACGCTTCACTCTATTTCTGAAGAACATGAAACTCCCTTTCAGACGAGTATGTAGTGAAAAAAGCTCCAGAAAAGCAATGCAACTGTAGTTCTCACAATTGTAATCTTCTTTCTGGAGGACTGTAAAACTCCTACTGAGAACAAATGAAAGCTTCAAAACCATGCAGTTCCCTACAAAAATGAAAAATTGCTTAATACACATCCTGGATTTGCTTACATTCACAAGGTATTGTCTCTTTCTGAAACTACAGGAAAGGACTAGCATTTGTAACTTGGCACTCCCTATGTGAGCTAACCAAAAATGCCAAATGGACGAATGCTTTGCAATTCCTGGAGCCTGGGAGCAACAGAAACTCTCTGAATGCTTCTGTGGTTTGTCAAAATTTCTCTTGGCTCTGCAATAGCAGACAGAGGAAAACTGCTTTGAGTTTTGCTCTTACTCGTCCTTTCTACCCACACGAGAACTCATCTCATGAGTCTTGCCCATGCATCCCAGCACTCCTGACAACTGATGAATTTGTGGAAGTTCAAATATTATCCCTGAGTTTTTAAAGGGTGTGACCAAAGGCACCTTCTGGTTTTAGGCATCTAAGGAAGCAGCACAGCTTTCAAAAGCACCAGGCAATTGGCAATACTCACTGACAGGAAAGTTAGAGCTACATGTCAGGTACTTGGCACTTTCTGAGAAAGGGTTCATTTTTACAAAAGTACTGCAATGCAAACCCTTTGTCCTTGTCGAGCAGGAGAGGCTGGCACCACGTGCACTGGCATGGTTCATCCAGTTTGCTGGTCTGAACAAGTGAGGGATGAGGAAAGAAGAAAATGCCAGCAAAACTCCTTTGCTGCAACCTAGTCATGGCCTGTGCCTGTCCTTCCCGTGGCTGGAAAAGTGACTGCTCCAGAGGAAAGCAAACCTTTAGCAAAACAACTGGCTTGCAGAACTACTGCAAACTGCAGTCTCAAATGGGTTTTTACTTGACAGCTCATGAAAAGAAAAAGCATCAGGTTACAAAATCAGATGGTCAAAACACAACGTTCTAACTGGAGAGTTTCTTTCAAAAATAGGGTATAAACAGATAACAAAACAACCCAGCTAAACATACTTGTGTGAATCAGTACTGCTTTCATTCTTCCTATTAAGAAACTGTTCCTGACTGATTGTGCCAGTGGTTAGACTTAATGTTAAAACTGGAAATCCATTTTGGCACGTCCAGGAATCCATTATTTGTTTCACAGATACTGGCAACTGAATTTCATCCTGTGCATCTATGACCTGCAGGAGAAACAGGAGTTAGAAATATTTACAATAATCAGGTACTTACCAATACTGCTTCAGCAACACTCTAGGGACAGTATTAGAGAAAACATAACTGCTTAGCAGTTTGCTGCCTTTGATTCACGCAAAAAAATCAATATAACAAAGTGTGAAGGACATTACTGACATTATTATAAAGAGAGCATAAGCCTTTTTAGGCATTAAGAAATACTGAGATGACATTTCTGATTCTTATAACCTGACTGCTAATCTTATTCTTATTAGTGTCAATATAATTGCACCCCTTTAAGGCTATGACAGAGTTAATTTGTTAATTTCACTCAAATAAAGCAGAATCAAATATTTTTAAGTGACTGACTAATGAAGAAACTGAATAGTAAAGACAAATTGAAAGAAGTCACCAAACTACAGTCTCAACTAGTGTGAATTGGTACAGTCTCTGTTGGCTTAAAAATAGTGACAACCATGCCTCTGAAATGGTGGCACTCTCATAATTAATCTAAGACTGAGTCTGCAACACAATGGAAGCCTTCTTTAGAGGAACAGGAAAGAGGAGGTTTAAAAAATAAACCTACTATCAACACCTGATTTCTTATTGGGATTTCTGCCAAAACCAGCCAAGGGTCAAATGCTGAGCTACTGCCCTGGGTACAGACTTTTCTGGGTCTTTGGTCATCAAGCCCAAAGCATCACACACACTGATCTCAACAAACTTAAGCTCCAGAAGATTAGGCTACGCAATTTCACGAAACCCAAAACTCCACCTGGCCCTGACTCCCCTTGTCATCTCTCCACGTCCACTTACCTCCACCCAACTCAAGTGCAGTAAAGCAGCCAAATAAACACTTATGAAGACATTAGCCAAAAAAGCCAGCAGAGTAAATTTTATGTAAGAGAATGACTGCACTAGGGATAGCCAAATTCAAGTGCAGTCTTCTATTATAGGTAATGCCCTAAATTTGGACTGTGCCAAACACCAGAGCAAGAATACTAGAGAAAAAATGATTACCATCTGTATGTGGGTCCAGAGATCGTCTTGGTTAGTATTTGAGAAGGAAAATTCTTTCAGATATGACTGTGTGGAAAGAAACAGAAGCATCAGAAATGATGAGGGTTCAATGGAAAACACCAACAAGACAAACAGCAATTTGTACAACTATAATTTTCGAGCTTATGAATCAAGATGAAGGCGTTAGTTTTTCAAACTTACAGTAAGTGCTCTGAAAAACAACTTCTCAGTCAGGAAACCAGAAAGCATCCAGGTAATAGAAGCTCCCTGAAGTACAAAAAAGCTATGAGAAAACATGAATTATTAAAGCAATTATTATTGCAATATTTTGTCAAGTTATAATCCACAGAGTTTAGGCTACTCCTACGCTTCACATATCATGTAGATTGAAAACGTTCTCACCGTTTCTTTCACAGCCAACTAGATTTGCAATATCCAATAAATTTGTGTGTGCAGCAGATACAAACTTTGAATGACAAGACAATCCACGAAAATCATAGTGATTCAACAGTTTCTCTCCAATCTATTTTGTACCATTAACTTAGAACACGCAAAGAGCAAGAATTTAGTGTTTTTTAACCTTGTTGTATGTGATGCTGTCAAACAGAGACATTAAAGAAAACGATTCCTTGATCTTGTCTTCGCTCTCTGACAGTGATCGAGTTCCTATTTCATTGTCTTCCCTTAATACAGGTTGTACAACATGATCATAAAAAATTTTATCCTGCAAGAAAAAAGACAAATCTAAGTGATCAGAACAAGAAAATATTTTTTCTCAGGAGAGAATGTAGACTGTAGGATTAGCACTAATAGAAAGAGTCTGTCAATGAATGAGGAATGATTCCTTTCTCCCTTCTTCAACTTTCCCATGAAGTAAAACGGACCGTACACCCAATCCTAACATTTTCCATATGCAACATTAGTAATGAATGAAAATTTTCCATCTGAGAAGACTGTGGTCCTGGGTCTGACAAAGAAAATTACAGTATAAGCCTCTGTGAAAAATAAGTCAACTATATTAAATAGCAAATGAAAAAATACTGAAAGCTGAAAACCTGTGTGCCATTTACATCTGTAGGTCATTCATAGGGATTATTTTCTTCCTAAATTCTCTGTTTCTCCTGCTGCAATCTGAAGGAATAACCTAAAACCTAAGCTACTGAGGTTAACAAGGCTTAACTATGCAGCATTTCTGCTGTCAGACAGTAATTATGCAATTAAAGAAAAAATCCTAAGTTTTGAGCACTTGAGGCAATTTTGAGCACTTCTGCTTCTCAAGGAGAAGAACACAGGCTTCCAATTAATGGGATCAAATTTGTTGACCAATTTTTCTCCTCGTGAACAACCAGTATATTTAATTTTCTAAACGATATTAAATTACAGAGAACAAAGTGGGCTGGGTTTGAAAATCAAAGCAGAAGATTAGCATCTCTCACGACCTAAAAACCCTCCTGACAGAATTCGTTTGACACTCCTGCATTATTTTCCAATTAAACATGTAATGAATTACTTTGATGAATTAGAAAAGGAAAGGGTGAATAGTATTTCATGTGAGTCAAATAAGAAGCAGACTGGATTGAGTGCAGTCTCAGGCCTGCCCAGACTAAAGGATTCTCCTCTCTGCAGAAGCCGAGGGCACTGTGCACTGACATTTAGGATTGCACAGGTGAGTACACATCATCTCATGTCTACAATTAGCAGCACCTATCCTCCTATCTCAGTGACAGATGGACTTTTCTAATACACTATGGGATTTATGCTTATTTCCATTTGGGTGGAAAGGGAAGGAGTTCCGCCCTGCTGTCAGATTAGCTGTGTGCATCATATCTGCCTTCTCCACATCCAGACATCCATAGGCTTAGTAGGGTGAGCAGACTCCGAGTGGCTCAACTCAGTCACTGCCCAGTAAAGGTACCTGAGGAGTGAGGGGTGCTTGGAAAAGAGCCGGGACAGTCGGGGAGGCAAACCATCAGCTACAGGACCCAGGATAGAAAGCTGGGTTTGCTGCACATCAGGTTTAGCGTAAAACACCAACTCTCTGTCACTACAGAATCACAGCTGCCCTCTGTGCCAGCTTTAGAAGAGCTGGATGTGATCACAGCTCCCAGCAGACAGATCCCTTCCAGGAAAGAATTAAGACCCGGTCGCCTTTCCTGGGGGAACTAAATTACCAATGCAGTGGCTTAATTCAATCCCATCTTCTGCACCTTCCTGTTCTTCATACATGTTGGAACTTTGCTACTTCAACTTACTTCAGTAAGCATTAGTACTTACCAGTGAAAGCTTGGGTTCAACAAAGGTAGCTCCCAGGTACTCAAAGTAGGATGCCAGTCCCTCATTAAGCCACAGATCGTTCCACCAGTTCATTGTAACCAGATTTCCAAACCACTTGGATAGAAAGAAAAGATGTCTTAACGTCTCTTTAGACTGTTTTCATTTTTGCAGGTTAAACACACAAACCTACATTGAAGTAGCTTTATTTAATGTGTAGAGGTCAATTGAATAATATAATGGATATTCCTTCAGACAGTGAAAATACTGTAGAAAAAAATGCACCTTGAAAGAAGCCAGAGGTTAAGGGCAGTTATTTTTTTAATTGCTTCATCCTCAGTTCCATACTTTAAGGATGTCAGTGCTTTATGTCATTCTTCTACTCTACTTATTTTTAAACACTCCCCAATAAATACCTAAATATTTATATTGAAATGCGAAAAGTTCATATCAGGCTATGAATAAAAGTAGGGCAGTTATCAAACAATTACAAAACCACTTTTCCATGTTCTTAACAAAAGGAAATTTTCAAGGGTATGATAAATAGAACCGGGGAAATAACCATTTCCAAAATCAGCAAATCTCTATTCTCAGCAAGCAATAAAACTTCCACAACAGCTCTACATACTCATATTTGGCAGTTCTTATTGAACAAACGTCTGAGAACAAACTTGCAGATCTGTATTTTATTTGCTAATTCTTAAAAATGTGAATGATGACTTTGTTTTAAAATTAAGTACTGGCATTTTTTTATTGACCTGCAATAAAAACACTCGGCTCATCTGAAGGTCTGAAAAGTTACAGACCTTGTCAGAAAGGCTTACAAGTTCACCAGCCAAGTTCAACTGTTTCACAGACTTTGTTGACTGGGCAAACAGTTCTCACTCTGGCAAACAATAGTAAATTTAATATAGTCAATAGAAGAGTAAAACTGAAGAGTCAAATAGACTTCCAGTACTCTAATGCTCAGATCCCTCACCTATCAAGTCACTATTTTTCTTCTACTCATCAGTGACTGCATCATCAACAACCAGAAGGAAACAACTTCATAGACAAACAAATGTACAGAAGTTTTTACCACATGCCTGGTGTCCCAGCTCATGCGAGACAATTAGGGCAATCATTGCCTTTCTGCTTGTGAATTTATCACTTGGGATGTACAACAACGATGATTCTTGGAATGTCATTAGCCCCCAGTTTTCCATAGCACCTGCTCCTAAATCAGGCAGTGCAACCAGATCTAAATTGAGTCAAACAGAGGGGAAAAAAAAAAAGAGGTATCTTTAAATTTTTCAGAAGAAACACGCTCATTATTTTAATCCTCCTGGTTCAATGTGGAATTAGAGGATACTACACTTTAGTGATCTCCATGGTATTATGCTTGCAAATCGTCTGCGAAATTTCTTCTCATCCTACTTCTCACCTCTGATTGCCACTGTTTCAGGAAACCACACAATAAATTTCCCTGAAGCTCGGATCTGTACTGCATCTTCTACACACAAGTTTTGCTCAAAAACAAAGATTGTATTCGGCTAATGCTAGAGGGGAATATATTCCCTTCTGGATCTCAGAAATCTTTCTCTGTTTGAGTTTTTCATGTGTTTGGGAAAGGTCATTCTTACCTCTTTCTCCAGCCTGGCAACTGATTTAAAAAAAAAAAATCTTGCTCTTAACAGTTTTGTGAGTAGAGGGATCCTTTCCACTCTTATTTGAAGAAACATCATCTCTTTGTTTCCACTGTAGAGCTGTTACTTCTGTACTACCCTCCTGCCTTAGGCATAGGGAGCAGTTTTCCTGTTCAGGTGTGAGAGCTGGACAAAACATCACGGATCTCAAAGATATACTGTTTAAAGTCATCAGTGAAAAGCAAAATTTGGGGCAAGTATACAGTGCATTTTGGAAGAAGACAGAAGGCTGCACTCTAAACCAGCTGACCATGAGCCAGTTCCAGTTCAAAAGCCAAGCAGTTAATGTAAATGTGGTGCTGAACCCAAGCAAAGCCAAACTGCATCTCAGCAGGGCTTGGTGCCACAGGCTTCCAGCAAAGGTATTTTTCTCTGATGCAGCTCTCATCTGGACAGCCTGGGGCAACAGAGCTCAATTATAACTGTAGTAAAATCAGGTGAAGAAAAACCCTTCAAAATCCCTGATTTCAAATGTGTTTATTTTTAATGTCATGTTTTGTAACAGGAACCTCTACCATTTACAAGGAGCTATTCTTGGTTGATCTAATCCTATTGATTTTTAATTGAAACTTCAAAGGAAGTCAACAGGAAATGCAGTTGGTATTGTGGGGATTGTAGCATTCTGTGTTCTTTGCTTCAACTTTGTCATATTATTCTATATTATATAATGTTACATTATATTATGTTATGTTATATTATGTTACATTATGTTATGTTATATTACATTACGTTACAGTATATTACATTACATTATATTATGCATTAATGCATTGACACCATTGCTAAACACAAGAACACAAATGTGAAACAGAATTTCCTATAGTCCCTGAGGAGCTTTTATCATTACTAAGATGATAACAAAAATCAACGAGATTAATGAGTGAAGACTGCATAGATTCCATTTTCCATAGGAAGTAACTGTAACATTCAGCAAACTATTCCAAATACACAGGGAGATAATACATTTGCACAAATGAAAATTTATTTCTTTCACGTGCCAAAATAGGTATTTGACAAATCCACAAGTTATCTAGTCAAGACAGGAGGGAAATTCTTTCCCAACTGTCCTGCAATCTGTTAGCATCATAGGCAGGTCCAAAACTCATAGTAGATAAGAACTGCCTCCGGTGCTCTCAATATTCCAACAATTCGTATATAAGAGCACATTTCCCCATAATACGAATTCTGAAACCCTTGGCAACCCAACTACAAGTAACAGACAAACTGTACAGTGGAACTACGTGACACCACCCTTTCTTCTTGACAGAATCGTAAATTACAGGCTGATCTGATGTCTATTTTAGGTAGAAATGATGTTTTCCTTCAGGAAACTTTTTTTTTCCTAGGGAGGAATGTGCAGCAACATAAATTCAATGTATAGATAAGATAGGGAAATACTGAACAAAGCAAGTGATGCTTTGGTACATGGGTTAAGGAGGCAGGGATTTGCTGGGAGGACATAGGGACTACAATAGCCTTGCCTGGAATGGTCTATGCATCTCAGTAAGAGCCATATGTGGGAACAGGTCCCTTCTATGCAGTTTGCCCCTTTATTAGGAAAAGATGTTCAAAAAGAATGAGTGAGATGTGAAGGTAAGAGTGCCAGGTTACAGGATAACAAAAGCCATGGTACAGAAAGGAGACTTCAGTGAGTTACAGCTTAGGGGTTTTTTTCCATGAATGTGGTGAGCTGGAAAAGAAAATACTGCAGAACCCATTGTTTCTGTGACTATTAAACCATCAGCAGCCATTTCTGGTCCATTTAAGAAAATGAACAATCTCACCTGTCTTTGGCAGAGGGTAGCTGATGTTAAGTAAGTCTTCCAGAAATGAGAATATTGGACCAGTGATATTTAAAGCATAGTCAACATACCCATTTTTAACTGCCTCTTTCCGAGCCCAAATACGTATCTGCAATAAAACAAGGAAAAGTTATTTTAGATAATCCACACATTTCCATCTTCTTTGCTGCTCTTCTGGGAATTATTGTAAGAAAATGCTGCCTGCCCACATCAGACCATGCAATGAAGTTTATTGGGAAAAAACCCAACTCAGGTTTTGCTGGACCTAACAGAATGTGGCACAGAGCATAATTGTGCTAAAATCCAGGAGAGTTCAAGCACTTCAAAAGGATCAAGACTTCAATCCAAGTATATATTGTTGGACAAAGAGACTCTTAGGTTTTTCTCTTAGTATATGGGAAATGCTGTAGTTAGAATCACACATCTTAAGCTAATGGTTTCTAGTCAATGACTCTGAGTAACCAGCTTCCCTTCAGATCACCACTTTTTCCCTGAAGAGAGAGAAATGGTTGTTCAGAGAGCATCTGCTGTCCAAATTTACAAACTTCCCCTCGTGAACTTTCTGACAGCCTGGAACAGACCACCAGAGAGCAAAGGCATCTGACCCCACGACAGCTCTACTTCTGAGCAATGCAGACAGTGGCAGCAAGCAAAGCTTTCCCCTCCCATGCCCATTTGCTTTGTCACATCACTGAAGAGGCTGCTTGCCCACGGTGATGGGGTGAACTCAGAAAAGGTTTATGTCTCTATCAGGTATCTCTGGATGCAAGACCCCACAGGCACCCCTGCACTTCAACAATCCTGCATGACTTGCATCTAAATGCAACACATGGTCTCAAAAAGAGCTGCACAGCCAAACGCTAAGAGCACAGTTATGAAGCATCAGGAATTAATTTATAGGGGGAAAAAAGTAAAACATATTCAACCAACAGAGTATCCTCAGCCTCTGGGCCCTCTTTCCAGCCAAGGCTTCAGAGGGGATTCAAAGACCCGACCGCTTCATTTTGTAGAACATAAACACAATGGGCAGGCTTAAAATCCTAATCTTGGTGTGAGCTTTGAGTTATAAAAACTGATGCTTCTGGTTACTGGAAATGACAAAAAAAGCACAACGAATATACTCACAGAAACACTGTGGAGGCATAAATATTGAGCCTCTCTGTCTGAAACCTTCTCTCCTCTAGCTCACAGAACATGGAGGGTGTTTTTCCCTCTGAATAGTGCTCATTTGAATGCTTTGTTTTGCTACCTCCTATCAGTACACACGAGCCCAAGAAAAAGGCACCACAGTCAGAGCCATAAGCATCCAACTTCTTCTATCCAGGGGACAGCAAGTAGGACATTGTGGTGGGTTGACCCTAACTGGCCTCCAGGTGCCCACCAAGCTGCTCTATTACTCCCCCTCCTCAACTGGACAGGAGAAGAATATAACAAAAGACTACTGGATTGAGATAAAGACAGTGAGAGATCACCCCCAACTGCTGCCACAGGCAAAACAGACTTGACATGAGGAAACAATTTATTTCATTACCAATCAAATGAGAATAGGGTAATGAGAAATAAAACTGAATCTTAGAACACCTTCCCCCTACGCTTCTCTTCTTCTCAGGCTCAGCTTCACTCCCAGTTTCTCTGCCCACTTCCCACCAAGCGGCGCAGGGGGACAGGGAATGGAACTCGAGATCAGTTCACTACTTGTTGTCTCTGCCACTCTTTCCTCCTCACACTGTTTCCCTGCTGCAGTTTGGAGTCTCTCCCATGGGAAGCGTTCCTCCACAAACTTCTCCAACATGAGCCCTTCCCGTGGCCTGCTGTTCTTCTCAAGCTGCTCCAACGCGGGCCCCCTTGGACTAGGGGAAGCTTACAGCAGCTTCTCACAGAAGCCACCCCTGTCCACCCTGCTACTAAAACCCTGTTTTGAAAACCCGATACAGACATACCAAGTCCAATCTTCACATTAAAAATGAGCTAATATTGTGCTTTCAAGATCACTTCTGCACCTTCCTCTCACCTTGTCCCACCTTCGCCCAATAGGGTGCTGACGAACTAACCGTACAGCAAACACTGTGCCATCAGTTATTAAGGACAGCAACTATATGCTACCCTCAAGAGCTTTATGCTTCAGCTTGCTATTTACTTTGGAATAACTTTATATGTCTTTCCACTATTGACTTCCAGCAAAAGAAGGAAAGTGAAACAACCGGTGCCAAGGGACTGTATTTTCTACAGATTCCCTCAAGAAGATTTGGCCATTGTAGTGTCAGAGGAAAATCAAACACCCACTAATGAAGAAGCTTCAAACACAAAACAGTCACTTTTGGAGGCTAAAAGATATGTCAGAATAAAAGGATAAAATACAAGTATGCAAAATGCTTGTACTAGAGTATTGCTCCTGGTGATGTCATGATGCTGGTCCTCAAAGGGCCCTGAAGAATAAGACACATTTTTGGCATCCCCTGAGCTGTTTGTCAAAGCAGAGAACATTGATATTTTCTTACAACTAAGATGACCCTGAATTATGATCAGTACATTCTGTGGAGTAGTTTTCTCCAAAGTTTTAACATACAGAGTCCATACTTAGTTGTGGAATCGCATTCAATTATCAGGACAGGACATAAAAGAAATGTCCTAAAGGAAAGCTTTCTGCAAAACATCTGCAAGATAAATGTTAGCAGTTTTGCCAAATAAGCAAATAGTTTTGCAATGGAAAGCACAGTTATGTCTGTGATATCTTCTACAGCACACGATGCACCGCAGCACCAACTCTGGTTGAAAACGGCTGTAATGTCTTAAGCAGCTTCATATTTACCTCATTTCCCCGCTTGGTTCTGCTGACATAATCAAAGTCACAAATCACAAAAGCAGTCAAGTAAGTCGACATTTTCAGCGAAGTGTTAAATGTGGTAACAGCCCACAGGCTTCCGTTTTCATCCTTCATTTCAGATACATCTAGAAAAAATATCAAAGTAATGTTCAAACCATTGCTCTTCCATAACAAATAAAGAATCTTGTGTTTCCTGCGTGTTTTTCTACACCTCTCTTCAATGTGATGTATTTCTGCACTACCTGCATTTGTTTCTTGTAGAAGGCAAGCAGCCAGGCTTGTTGCTACTGCCACGTACCAGTCGTGACCTTCCATGTAGATACCAAAAATCCACTTTTGAGCTCCTTAACTGGAAGGTTTTCAAACTGAGTCCATTCTAGGATGTGGGCAAACTGTGGACAATTTGTCTCAGGCTGCATATTGCTAAAATCTATGATCTTATTGTGCTTTATTGAGAGTCAAATCTAAGTCATGCCTGCCCAAGAATTAAGAAATACTTAATCAGAATGCTTCCTTCTAAATAAAAGAGATGATAGGAACAAGACTGTCAGGGGAAGAAAATGCTTTAAGCGATTCTCATGGAGATCCATTCTATTATAATTGCTGTTACTTAGCAAATGCAGATCTCATCAAACTCCTTTTCTAAAGGTTGAAAATTAAGTGAAAAATAAAGATTCATGGCACTGAACTGCAGAAAAAAAAAGTATTAAGAAGGAGACAAGTGATCCAGCAGATTTCTGTAGGAATTCTGATTTACAGAATTTGTTGGGAAATTTGTACCCCACATGCATCCCACAGGAGATCCCAGCAAGGGACAGGAGGAATCCCTCCAGAGCCTTACAGTCCTCTCTCTTATTTTGCACATACACAGGAGGCTATAGTGTCTCTGCTCTCTAAAACAATTTTTTTAATGTATGTTGTAAATATGTCTTAAAATCGACCCAGAATGAAAGGAATCCCTTAATCCCACAGTTACAGGCTCTGCATTCCAGGGAAGCCATTTTGGTCCAATGAGCTCTCAGACACACTGATTAAGCAGTGAAAGCCAGGAATCAAACCCTATGCAGCACATCACCACTGACAAAGCAATGGAATTATTGGTATCAGAGACATTAATTATTAATATCTGCCTCAAAATATTTAGGTTCATAAGCACAGATTATCTGCACATTTTCAAGGCATTAACACACAGACAAGAGAACACTTCCCTATTGGATGATATAGTCTATTCTGATAAATTACACCCTTTTAAAAAGTAACGTAGGGGGAAAAAGAAACCCTAAGTCTACTTGCTGTTTACCTACCAATAGCAGGCATATTGGAAAGAGCTACATAGCTTGGGTCATGGACAATTCTGGTATTAAATGTGGCCTTCATGGCAGGTTCATCAAAACATGGGTAAACTCTCCTGGCGTACGTTGGTTCCAGCTGGGAGGCAACCAACACACTGTATTAAAAATACAAGTAAGATTAATCCAGCATGCTACAGGCCATCAAAATCAATAGATAGTTCATTAAAACACTAAATCAGAAAAAGCAAGAAGTGAACCACATAGATATGCAGATTTGGAAAAGGTTTGGTCACTATTTAAAGGCATGATTAAACCATCGCACCCAACAGACAGTTGAGTGTGGATGCTTCTAGAGAAAAACAGTCTTTTTTAATTAGGTTTTTATTATCCTCATAAAAGTGATACAATTCCCAACTTCAACTTCAAAATTAGGATCTCTCGGTCCACCTGCTCCTCCCTCTAATGCATGCATTCTTATTTTAAAAGTACATATTAATAAAAATTGTGATAACGCTTAGGTAACGGTGTCTATATGCACTTACACACTTCTGTTAAATCACATAGAGAAGAAACACAGTAAAAACAGCAACAGTGCTGGACCAGTGTACCAGCAAGCTCAAGAAAATACTCAAGAAGGTCCTTTTCTACTTTATGCTATGGAGCTTTACCTCACTTGGAGGAGATCTCTGTGACACACTATGAATGATGCAGTCCTCCTGCTTGAACCAACTGAACTTTGGTCCAGGGCGATGCTCAGCAAACAGACCTCACCAAAGTTAATCCTTTGGTGTGAGGCTGGAGCAAGAACTAAGCCCCAAACCCCTCAAAAAAACAGGTTCGGCTGGAGACTGAGCCAAAACTGCATTAACAGCATAAAACCTGACTACAAATCAAACACTTTACACTATAAATATTCACAGCAGGTTCACAAAGTCTTACACTTAGCTCAGATATATCCTAAATGAGCCAGAAGCCCTCAGGACACCATCCATACATTAAGTAATGAGTCAGATCTGCCCCACACAGTGGAGTAATAAGACAGATCTACCCCACAAGCACAGCATGACTGCACCTGATTGTGATCTATAACACTGAGCCATGTCTGAAACCTAACAATCATGTTTTATTATTCCTTTTTCTTGGTACTTGAAATGAACAGATTAGCTTCCCACTGATATGTACATTACCTCACAGAAGACACACTGTTTTGTGTGCAATTTGGCCCAAAGAATAGAGTCATAGCCTCCTGGGTTAAAAGCACTGTAATCTTAAAACATGTACCTTTGTGTTTAACAGTCATAGCTGATGCTGTACCATAACTCACCTTATGACCTCTAAAAGAAACCACGTTGAACATATGTTGATGCACGCTGACTGTTGTTATCACTACATCTATTTTGAAGTGAGGAATGGGAAGAGAGAGAGAGCAGCACAGTGTATTTAACATCTTGCCTGACAGTGCAGGGAAGTTTTCTGTATGGACCTGATTCTCTGCTGCCCTCTGAATGCAGCTGGAGCTTCATCTGAGACAGAAGTAGCACCTCCTCTCCTCCTCTATCCTGTCCAATACCAGAAAGTGACTTAAACTTCTGCCAGGGTTGCACAGGAACAGCAAAAGTGACAGATCACTTCTTCAAGGTAATGAATAACTGAACATCTCCTTCTTCCCATGCAGCGAAGGACGCTTTGGCACTTTCAGCTGTGCAATCAACCACAGCTTGGTTCGAGGAAACACTGAGCAACCCAGTAACTGAAAATTCCCCTGCACCAGAGCAACTACCGACTGCCTCAGAAGACTCTGTAGCAGCAGGAACTGATGCAGACACTTAGCAAATGTGCCCAGAGGAAATTAGTGTTCGACAATACTAAAGAGCATACTATTGGGCAAAAGCATCATTACAAAAAAAATATGACAGATTCAATGTTATTTTTCAGCAGGTCTCCAAATAAAAAAGAAAAATGGGAATGTTTTATGCATATTACACAAATACATGGCGTTTCAAACACACAGTATCTCATATCTTTTGCTAGAATGAGTCATTCTTGGGGGTTTTTTTTCTGTGATTTTTTTTAAGGCAAAGTATTAGTATGAACTGAATTACTAGCAATTTTTTTCACAGTGCAATATTATCACAAACCAAATTACCCAAAAGGAAATTAATTTCTAAAAAAACCCCTAACATTGCTTAAGAAGACAAATAAATTATTTTCTTAAGCCTACAGTTTTGTATATAGATTTCATTTGCTTTTCTCCTAAGCACCCATAATGCCTCCTTCCTCTAGTAAAACAAAATCAAAGTCATAATACCTTTACATAATGAGAAATAAATATTTAACAGGACTTTTTAGACTAAATATTTGACAATTCATACTACACAGGTTCTTTTTTTCCAGTTAATGTCTAAGAAGAAGAAAAAGAAAATGAGGAATGCATCCTACATAACACATGAATGCCCAGTGGATGCTGTTTCACTTGGTCAAAAACCAGCATAATTGCAGAAGAAATGTTTTATGTTGATGAAAAAAAGGTTTTTCTTCTAAAAATGCTCTCTCACTATAATAATGTTATTTGTAATATTGATGGGTATTTGTGTTAACATTTTTTATACCTGATTTCTTCAACTTTAAAAATACATAAGAATTAAACTGTAAAACAAACCCTGAAGTGGCTCAAAGTAAGGGATGTCCTGCAAGAAGGACATTGAGGGGCTGGAGGATGTCCAGAGAAGGGCGATGAGGCTGGTGAAGGGCTTGGAGAAAAAGTCTTACGAGATGTGCCTGAGGGACCTGGGATTGTTTATCTTGGAGAAGAGGAGGCTGAGGAGAGCCCTCATTCCTGTCTACAACTGCCTGAAAGGAGGTTGTGATGAGGTGAGTGTTGGTCTCTTCTCCCAAGTGACAGGCGACAGGACAAGGGGAAATGGCCTCAAGTTGCACCAGGGAAGGTTCAAACTGGAGATCAGGAGAAATTTCTTAACGGTTCTCAGGCACTTGCAGAGGCTGCCCAAGGAGGTGGTGGAGTCACCACCCTGGAGGTGTTTCAAAGGTGAGTAGATGGGTTTCTCAGGGACATGGTTAGCAAGTGGACAGGTACGGTTGGACTCGATCTCACTCGTGATTCTATGATTCTATGAGTTTTACAGTAAGTAGAATCCCATTCTGTGCAGTAGCTGTGCTGAACACCCAGTCCCTTTTTGAGGTGAGCAATGCTCAATGCTATCATGCAGCCCAAGAAAACAGAAAACCTGTAATCTGCTCGGATTTCTGCCCCATGCCTTTAATGGTCTTACCCACAGACGTATAGAAAACAGAATCAAGAAGAACTCCAGACCCCCAGGCACTATTAACTGTACTGATGCTGCTCTAATCCTCTTTGCCATCATTCTTTTGAACGTTGCAGAAGCAACGGATGGAAATCAGCACAAATATTTTCTTCAAATACATTTTGGGATGCTTCTAATGGCAGCCCTGCCCCACCAAACAGAAGCTTCAGAGGACATTTGCAGAACGACCACCAAGCAAGATTCTCAAGACAATTTGAAAACACTGATGTCAACAGTGACATACAGCCTGAATTTAAAGGTACATTCCACGGCGTTCCTCAAATTGTCAACAATACTAAAAACACAGGCACTCATCAATGATCAAACTGATAACAAACAATTTCTATGTTGGAAATTAAGCAAAGTTTGGGCTTTGGTTTCTTCTGCTTTCCACAGAGGTGAGGTTAGCACTTCTGAAAACTGCTGTCTCTGAGAACAACTTTCGCACACCACCTTGCCAGCGTGTTCTGGCTTCAACTTGGAAGAGTACTTTGTGTCAACTAACTAATTTTGCCAACTTGCCAAGAGCAATGTGGATATCTGACCAAGAAAAAAGCCAGCACCCAAAGCCCAGACGGAACAAACATTTCAGGGACTTTTCTTCTCCCTAGGGTCCAGCTGTCTACTGAAAGCTCACCCTTCTGTGCTTAAAGGCTTCTGAAATGAGAGGTCTCTAATTGTTCCACAAGCACAAACTGCAAAACTCACGAAGACCTGTATTGCGTGTAAGAAATTAAGGAGTCTGCGTGACAGTAGATAAATGGCACATCTGCTGTTAGAGCTCGTGGTTTAAGTGATAAAGAGAAGTCTATGCCGGAACCAAGACCCTGAAGGTCTACAATATCCAAAGAAAAGTAACTTTACGAGGGCTACAAGACAGTCTGCTGGAGACAGTGATTTCCTTACAGAATAGTAACAGGCTTTGTACTGACAGCTGAAGGGCACTGAATGTTTTTACATCACTCCACATGAATATAATCTGTTAGAATCCAACTTTTTCCATAATTAACAGCTTGATAGACCTTACAGACTGCATCCCACAAAACACACCTCCTCCTACAAAAAAAGAGGAATAAAGATATAGTTGCATACTGTTGATTCAGAGAAAGCCTCTTTTAGAGCAGGAAAGGGATGCAAAATCCATTCAAGAATAATAGGAATGTGGGCAGGAACAAGTAAAAAAACCAATACATTTTACCTGCAATCAGTGGATTTCCTTTGATTTATTTCAGTGTCTGAACACCACTGGCATCTCTTTAACCAGACTGCAGTCTGTCATTTCTTTAATGCTTCACGAGGAGCTAAGAATGAAACGGAACAATTGTTAGAAATCCTTTAAATAACTGGAAATGGAACTATACATGTCATTTTAATGATTTTTAAACACTTTTCTGATTTTAAACTGGGGGAGCACAGCTGACAATAGCTCTTTTTCCTGATCCTCCAAAATTTATTTTTGAATAAAATAACCCCATAGTCTAATTCTGTGTTTCTTAGGTACGACTTGATCAATACAGCATCAGAAAGCACAGTGACACAATACTAAGTAATTAAATGCTTGATGCTCTCCTACTTGCCTGGATTTTTTAAAAAATATCTAAATTAAGCAGTGTCCTAGGTTTTCCTTAACTCAAAAGTTGCACAAATAATCCTGTGAATTGCAATCAGTGAATGAAGAAATAGCAACTGAAGAAAACCAAGATACATTTGCTAAAAGTACTTATAACCATAGTGCATTTTTCCCTAAGGCTAACCAACTTATCTCCTTTTTCTTAAAAAAAGAAAGTATGTGGAAATTAAATTTTCCAGATGCAGCAGACAATGGTCTGTATCACTAAGGATCTACACATGAACCAGCAGCTGACAATTTGGCCCAAAGAATAGAGTCATTAGCCTCCTGGGTTAAAAGCACTGTAATCTTAAAACATGTACCTTTTGTGTTTAAGAGTCATAGCTGATGCTGTACCTGCTTGAACCAGAAGTCTATGAGCTGCTGGCAGTGGAGTCATTGACAGGCTGGCAGCCAAGAACACTTGAATTTTAACTCTAGTTTTCCTTGTGCTGATCCTCAGCAAGTCCTAGACTCATCGAACGGTAAGGTTGGAAGAGACCTCCGACTGATGACGTTCCGCAACGCCGCGCGGTGTCATTGGCCGGAGGGCCGTATCTCAGCCAATGGGGGCTCGAGGGGCGGGGCAGGGGCCGCGAGAGGCGGGCCGAAGGGAGGCGAGGTACGCGGAGCTCGGGGCGCGCAGCGGAGCGGCGCGGTGGGGCCGGAACGGTCGGTGGGGCTGCTGCTGGGGGTCCTGGGGGTGGCGGCGGTGGTGAGCGGTGAGCGGGTACCGGCCCCCCCTGCTCCGGGAACCCTCATGAACCCCCGTTTTTAGGCTCGGGGTTCTCCCCTGCACCCCTTTTCGAGGTGGATGCCCCCCGCACCGGGCTCCCCCCTTCAACCCCTCTTTTGGCACCAGGACCCCCTTTACATCCTCTTCCTCAGGACTCCCCCTGCAATCCCTCTTTGGGCTCCAGGACCCTCCTGCACCCCCTTTTAGATCACCGAGACCCCCCCCGCATCCCGTCTTTGAGCACCGGGACTCCCCCCGCCTTTTTGGGCACTGGGACACCCCTACTGCCCTGCGGCCCCATTGCTGGGCAACAGGACCCCCTTGCCCCCTTCTTTGGGTTCTGGGACCCTCCCTGCACCCCCTGTCCTGGAACCTTCCCTGCACTCTCTTGTTGGGCACCGACAACCCTGCTCCCCCTTTTTGTGCACTGAGCCCCCTCTGGACCCCCTTTCCATGACACCAAGGACCTTCCTGAGCCTCCATTCCTGATCATCCTTGGTCACCAGCCCACTGGAACCCCCTTTCCCAGACACTGGGGACCTTCAAGGAGCTCCATTTCTGACCATCCCAATTACCCTACTCACTGGATCCCTCTTTCCTTGACTCTGGGGACCCTCCTGAACCCCCATTCCCAGTCATCCCAGTTCGCCCCCACACTGGACCCATCCTTTTCTTGTCTTGAGGGCCCCCGTTGACCCCCATTCTTGGCCATCCCATGTTCTGCACCCATTGGACCCCCATTTCCTTGACTCCAAGGACCCCCTGAACCCCTCTTCCTTGGAGCCAGGTCCTTCTCCCAGACCCAGAGTTCTCCCCCGATGTCCCCCCACCGCTCCCATCCCACCCTAGCTCGTTCTCCATCGCAGCCATCACCCCTTGTGTCCCCACAGGTCCCCACTCCCTGCGCTACTTCTATATTGGGGTGACCAAGGCCAGCCTGGGGGTCCCTGAGTTTGTGGCCGTGGGGTACGTGGATGGGAACCCTATCATGCACTACAACAGCGACACCAGGAAGACGGTGCCCAAGATGGACTGGATGGCGGCCAACCTGGATCAGGACTACTGGGACACCGTGACCCAGATATTACAGGGCACCCAGGAGATAAATCGTGTGAACCTGGACACCCTGCGCCAATGCTACCAAGCAGAGTGGGGGTGAGGTCGAGTTGGGGGGTTCCATGGGGCTGGGTTGGGGGTTCCGTGGGCCTGGAGAGTTCCCAGCAGCTCCCCAAGGTCCTGCCCAGCTTGTGCCAACCCATCTCTTCCTGGTGGTGTTGTGCAAGGACCACCAGCCCAAGGGGGTCCCAGTTGCCAAACTGCAGCCCCACAGCACATGGTAACCCCTTGTCCCACATCTTGAGGGTCTTGTGGTCACCCCATCCCAGCTCCTCAGCATGTAGAGACCCAGTCCCACGTCTAGGGAGGATTTTGGTCAGCCCATTCCACCCCACAGTGCATGAGGTCCCTTGTCCCACATCCTGGGGGGCTTCTGGTGACTTCATCTCGGCCCCTTAGTGTGTAGGATCCCATGTCCCACATGTATGGGGACTTGTGAATGTCCCATCCCAGAGCTGGGGGGCTTCTGGTCACCTCCTCCCTTCTCCTTGTTGCCTTTCATGGCATTTGTTACTCCAGCCCAGCTCCCGGAGTGCCGTGGGGATGGGAGCAGGGGGTCTTCATCATGGCTTTACGGTGCTGTAGACCTCAGGAGGGCAATGCCAGGGGGTCCGTGTCCCACTGAAGGTCCAGGGCTGGAGCAGCCCCATCTCTTAGGTTGTGTTTCAGGGGTTGACACGATTCAGAGGATGTACGGCTGTGAACTCCTGGAGGACACCACCACCAAGGGTGCCCTTGCTTTGCAGGCAATTATCACAACAATATTAGAATAAAAAAAACCCATCTGGGGGATATTTTTTTTTCCCCCCAGCTGAGATTTTTTTTCCCCAGTCCCAGCCGGTCTGCGAGGTGATATTCATCACCAGGGTTTGGGTGTAGCCCGTACCCGGGGCCGGGGTTTTTGCAGGCAGGGCCGATTTTAGAGGCTCCAGGGAATGTCGTTCCTGTGGAGTGCTCGTGTATTGTTGAGTGGAAATGAAGATGTTGGTGACATAAAAATGTATTAGCTGTAAATATTTTGTTGTGGACAAAAGAAAATCCTAGAATCCTAGAATCTTCTGGTTAGAAGAGACCTGTAAGATCATCAAGTCCAACCGCACCCATTATTCGCTAAACCATGTCCCTCAAAAACTCATCTATCCTTTTTATAAAAACCTCCAGGGATGGTGATTCAGCTGCCTCCCTGGGCAGCTGTTCCAGTGCCTGACCACCCTTTTCATAAAGAAATTCTTCCTAATATCTAGTCTGAACCTCCCCTGGTGCAACTTCTGGCCATTTCCCCTTGTCCTATCACCTGTCTCTTGAGGGAAGAGATCGACACTCGCTCTGCCACAGCCTCCTTTCAGGCAGCTGTAGATAGCAATGAGGTCTCCCCTCAGCCTCCTCTTCTCCAAGCTAAACAACCCCAGTTCCCTCAGCCGTTCCCTGTAGGACTTGTTCTCCAGCCCCTTCCCCAGCTTCGTCGCCCTTCTCTGGATGCACTCCAACACCTCAATATCCTTTTTGTACTGAGGGGCCCAGAACTGAACACAGGACTCGAGGTGTGGCCTCACCAGTGCCGAGTACAGGGGCACAATCACCTCCCTGGTCCTGCTGGTAATCTGTTAAAAGGGTGATGCAGTAGTGATTACCCTCGCTGTAAGAACAGGAGAAACTGCTGATACAGGTGTAGCTATTGAGGCCTGTAGGTAAAAAAACCTGCAAACCCATCAGTTAAATTCCTGTATATATTTGATTTTTACAGGTTTCGCCTGCTCT
>JAUMJL010002027.1:0-20421 GCA_033558185.1 Dromococcyx pavoninus | reverse complement strand
AGAGGACTTTATATTAAACGGATTTTTGGTGCTGGGAGTTGGATTCGGAGCTTGCTCCCTCCGCTCCGCGCATCGTCCCGGTATTGCAGTGCCTCCGGGAACGGTGCACCCCCCCCGGGGAACCTCATTGGTCAAAGACAGATCCGAACCGATCCGGAGTGACTCCGGATTGACCCCAACACCATCGCCTGTGGGACAGTGAGCTCCGAGTGTGACCGCGGCTCCTCGGGCCGGTTCGCTCTCTCTCAGCACCCACCGGGAGGTTTCGGCCCCGGTTCCCGTTATCCCGTCCCACCCTCGGTTCGGGCCCCAATTCCCGTTGGCCCGGCCCGGGATGGGCTCCGGCCCTCGGTCTCTGCCCTGGTTCCTGTTACCCAGGCCCAGACCAGGATCGCACCCTCAGTTTCAGCCTGCATTCCCGTTATCCCGGCTCAGACCGGGGCTCGGATCCTTGCTTCCAGCTCCGGTTCCCGTTATCTCAGCCCAGACTGGGCTCGCACCCCTGGTTCCAGCCCGCATTCCCGTTATCGCGGCCCACGATGGACTCGGACCCTCGGTTCCAGCTCCAGTTCCCATCATCCTGGCCCAGACTGGCTTCAGACCTTCGCTTCCAGCTCCAATTCCCGTTATCCCGCCATGCGATGGGTTTGGACCCTCAGTTCAGGCCCCAATTCCCGTTATCTCAGCCCAGACTCGGCTCGGACTCTCGGTTCCAGCCTGGATTCCATTATCCCAGCCTGAGATGGGCTCAGACCCTTGGTTCCAGCCCAGATTCCTGTTATCCTGGCCTGGCCTGGGATCAGACCCTCTTTTCTGGCCCAGATTCCCATTATCTCGGCCCAGGATGGGTTTGGGCCCTCGGTTCGGCCCAAATTCCTGTTATCCCAGACTGGGATGGGCTCAGACCCTCGGTTCCAGCCCCGATTCCTGTTATCCAGGCTCGGGATGGGATCAAACTCTCGGTTCCAGCCCCGATTCCTGTTATCCAGGCCCGGGATGGGATCAAACTCTCGGTTCCAGCCCCGATTCCTGTTATCCAGGCCCGGGATGGGCTCAGACCCTCGGTTCCAGCCCCGATTCCTGTTATCCAGGCCCGGGATGGGCTCAGACCCTCGGTTCCAGCCCCGTTTCCCGTTATCCAGGCCTGGCCTGCGATCAAACCCTCGTTTCTGTCCCGAATTCCCATTATCTCAGCCCAGGATGGGTTTGGACCCCCACTTCCAGCCCCGATTCCCGTTATCCCGGCCCAGACTGGGCTCAGACCCTCGGTTCCAGCCCGCATTCCCGCTGTCCCATCTCGGGATGGGGTTCGGATCCCCCCCACGTGCTCCTCGGAGCTCCTCGGGCTGCAGGGGAGCAGAGCCCACCGTGCCCTTGCCCACGGGGCCTTGGTCCCCCCAGGAGCTGCTCCAGGCTGGGCTCCTCTCTCCAGGCGCCACGGGTTGTGCCGGGATCCCTTCTCCAGCGCGGCTTTCCCATGGGATCACAGCCTCCCTTTGGGCATCCCCCTGCCCCGAGGCCCCTCCAGGGGCCGCAGGTGGGGGATCTGCTCCATCGCGGAGCTCCGTGGGCTGCGGGGGAATCTCTGCTCCTCCTTCCTCCGCCCCGGAGCCCCCGCCCCGGCTCCCTCGGCCCCGGGAGACGCTCCCGGCCCCTTCTCCCAGCAGCCCCCCCCCTCGGTGCCCCGGGGCTCCCCCGCCTCCCCTCAGCCCCGTCCCAATCCGGCGGCTCCGCCCCCTCCCGGTCCCTCCGGGCAGCGCAGAGCTCCGGGGGCGTGGCTATGCAAATCAGGATGCAGAACAGGCCGCCGGGAGTTCCCGCAAACGGGAGTTTCGGGGGTCCCGCGGGGTCGGGGGTGGCGGGACACGGCGGGGCTTGCGGGGAAAGCGGCGGGGAGGGGAGAGGGTAGGGGGTCGGGAGGGCAGGGCGGGGGCGTTGCGGGTGGCGGGGAGTTGAGAGCGTGCGGGGAGCGGTGGGGCGTGCGGGGCGTGCGTGAGGGGTTATCGCTTCTCGGCCTTTTGGCTAAGATCAAGTGTAGTATCTGTTCTTATCAGTTTAATATCTGATACGTCCTCGATGAGAGGACTTTATATTAAACGGATTTTTGGTGCTGGGAGTTGGATTCGGAGCTTGCTCCCTCCGCTCCGCGCATCGTCCCGGTATTGCAGTGCCTCCGGGAACGGTGCACCCCCACCGGGGAACCTCATTGGTCAAAGACAGATCCATCATTCCCACCTGTCCAGGTGTTCTGTCTCCACTCCTCTCGCCCCGCTTTCCCGATCGTCCCGTGATCCCCTCGCTCTCCCATCCCGCCCGGTTCTACCGCTCACGGGGATCCCGGAGCTCTCGCCCCCTCCGCCCCCATCCCTCGTCCTTCTGTTGCTTTTCCATCTTCTTCCTCCTCCTCTCTTCTCCCCCTTCTTCTTCCCATTCCTCTTCCCCCTCATCCTCCTCTTCCTCTTCTCCCTCCCAGTCCCATTCCCCCTCCTCCTCCTTCTCCATTCCCCCCTCCTTCTCCTATTCCTCCTTCTCTTCCTTTCCCCTCCCTCTGTTCTTTCCCTTCCCCTCCTCTTATTCCTCTTCCCCCTCATCCTTCTCTTCCTCCTCTCCTTCCTAATCCTATTCCCTCTCCTTCCCTTCCTCCTCCTGTCCTCCCCTCCACTCTTCTCATCCTTTTATTCCCACTCCATACTATCTCCATCCCCACCTCCATCTCCATCCCTTCCCACCCCACCCCATCCCATCCCATCCCATCCCTCCCATCCCACCCCACCCCATCCCTCCCACCCCATCCCTCCCATCCCACCCCACCCCATCCCTCCCACCCCATCCCATCCCATCCCATCCCATCCCATCCCATCCCATCCCATCCCTCCCACCCCATCCCTCCCATCCCATTCCACCCCATCCCATCCCATCCCATCCCATCCCATCCCATCCCATCCCATCCCATCCCATCCCATCCCATCCCATCCCTCCCACCCCATTCCACCCCATCCCTCCCAGCCCACCCCTCCCCACCCACCCATCTCCCATCTCCCCCCTCCCCACCCCACAGACCCTCCGGATGCTGCACCCCAAGCTTTTTATTGACCACCAGGCGCCCTTTGGCACCGCCGGCGCCCCCCGGGCTCCCTCTTCTTTCGGGAACCCCATCCCGGTGCCACCCAGCGCCGAGGCCAACGGGGCCGGAGCGAGGGATCTCAGAGGAGGAGATGGAGGGAATACTCCGCCCGCGGCCAGCGCCGCGCGGGGCGGCTGCTGCGCCCGATCATGGGCAGCTTCTGGGCGTAACGGGAGACGTGGCCGGGCCCGTGGTGTTGGGGGAAGGTGGTTTGGAAGAGCCTCCCTTGGCAACGCCGCCCGGTTTGGCGCCCGGCGATGACGAAGCTGAAGCGGGGGACGGCGGAACACGGCGAGAAGCGACACTTCTGGAAGACGTCGCGCGTGCCGGGGCGGTGCCCGGGCTGCCGGGGGACCCCGCGAGGCCGTGCCAGGCTGGTCGGGCGATGGAGAACCGGGCGTCCCGGCGGGACCTCGGCGCGGGGGCTCTCCTCGTCCCGCGGGCTCACCGTGGCGTTGGCCGTCAACTGGGGCATCTTCCTGGTCGCCCCTTCGGTTCCGAACGGCGACGGCTCCTTGCGGGAGCCCTCGGGAGATGTGGCCGGAGCCGGAGCGGGCGGCGACGCCGGAGGGGGAAAGGCGGTGCCGAAACGGGCGGCCAAGCTGTCGCCGAAGAAGTCGTAGAGCTCGCGGTACATCTCGTGCAGGGAGACGACGGGAGGAACCGCGCTGGAGGCGGCGCCGCCAACGCCAACGTCAGCACCGGCACCGCCGAGCTGGAGCACCGGGCGGCCGAGGCCCAATCCTGCTTCCCCTGGGGAATCCCTCTTGGGGCTGCGGCGCGCGGAGCCCTCGGGCCGTGGGGCGGCGCCGGGAGAGGGGGTGGGAGCTTGCTGAGCCTTCATCTTCAGCAGCCGCTCCACGGCCACCTTGGGAGGGGACAACGGTGACGGAGGATCCCTCGGCTCGGGGAGGCCACGGGATCGGGGATGGGAATCGGACCTTTCTGGGGCCCTTCCAGCCCTCGGGTGGTTCTACGCTTGGACCATCGAGTCCAACCATCCCCGAGAACCTCGTCTTCGATCCCCACCAGGGCCCTGGGCAGCTTCTCCCAACGCTTCACCGCTCCTTCCAGGCAGGAACGTTCCCAATATCCCCCCCTAAACCTCCCTCGGCCCTGCTGGAGGCCACGTCCTCTCATCCCGCCGCTCGGTCCTTGGCCACCGCTGGCTCGTGTTTGGCCACTGTTGACCAACACCCTCAGATGCTTCTCCAGATGCTCCTCCCCAAGCTTGGAGCATCCCTTGAGGTTGCCGTTGGCCAAAGGGCAGGACCCAACGCTTGGCCTCCTTGGATCCCATCCTGGTGGCCTTGGCCCATGGATCCCACCTGGCCAGGTCCCTCTGTAGACCCTTCCTGCCCTTGGCCATGGATCCAGGTTCTCCAGACTCCTCTCCAGACCCTTCCTGCCCTTGGCCATGGATCCAGGTTCTCCAGACCCCTCTCCAGACCTTTCCTGCCCTCCAGCCCATGGATCCAGGTTCTCCAGACCCCTCTCCATCCTATTCCTTCCCTCCAGCCCATGGATCCAGGTTCTCCAGATCCCTCCCCAGACCCTCCCTGCTCTCCAGCCCACGGATCCAGGTTCTCCAGACCCCTCTCCATCCCCTTCCTTCCCTCCAGCCCACGGATCCAGGTTCTCCAGACCCCTCCCCAGACCCTCCCTGCTCTCCAGCCCATGGATCCAGGTTCTCCAGGTCCCTCTCCAGACCCTTCCTTCCCTCCAGCCCATGGATCCAGGTTCTCCAGACCTCTCTCCATCCCCTTCTTTCCCTCCAGCCCATCGATCCAGGTTCTCCAGACCCCTCTCCATCCCCTTCCTTCCCTCCAGCCCATGGATCCAGGTTCTCCAGACCCCTCCCCAGACCCTTCCTGCCCTCCACCCCGCCGTTCCCTCTGGGAATGCCGCTCCGCTCACCAGGATGGCTCCGTAGACCTTGTGCCCATCAGCCTTGACCTGGGCGTTGGACACGGAATAGTCGTCCAGCACCGCCTGCAGGTTGGCCCAGTAGGTGGGGAGGTGGGGGTAGAGGACCTGTTCCACCGCCTGCGGAGAACGGACGTTCCGGACACGGATCCGCCCATCCCAGACACCCCCCCCCCACCCCCAGCTACGGAGAGGACCGGATGAGGGGGGGGGGGGCGGGGCTTGGTGAGACCCCCCCCACAACCCCCCTCACCTTCCAGCCCAGCGCGTGCAGCCCCACCACGGCCCCATAGTGGGAGCAGAGCGGGCGCACGGGGTCGGCCAGAACCTTCTGGAGCGAGAGGAGGATCTGCTGGTAGAGCCCGTTCACCAGGTCCCCGTGGCTCCTGGGTGGGTGGGACACAAGGGGGGGGGGATGTTCCCATTGGGAACGCCCTCCTTATCGTTCCATGAGGGAGAAAGGGGGGTTTGGGGGGGGTCTGGAGGTGCCAGTCCCACCAGAAGATGCGGCTGAGGAGCATGGCGGCGTAGTCGCGCAGCGTCCAGTGGTCGTTGAGGGGGTTGATGGAGGCGGCCAAGGGCTCGAGGGCGCAGTAGAGGACGCTGCCGATCAGGCTCCGCACGTAGGAGCCCAGGCAGAGGAACGGGTTCTGGATCAGGCTCCGGGCGATGTGGAGCAACCGGTTCAGCTGCTCCAGGTCGTGGCTCACGGATTTCACCTGGATTAGGGGGAGGGGAGGGATTGGAGGGGGGGGGGAAAGAACGTGGGAAGCGGGGATTGGGGTGGAGGTGGTGCCCCCCCGCCCACACACACAGCAAGGGATGAGGGCTGGTGGGTCCCATCCTATCCCATCCCATCCCAACCCATCCCATCCCATCCCATCCCATCCCATCCCATCCCATCCCATCCCATCCCAACCCAACCCATCCCATCCCATCCCATCCCATCCCATCCCATCCCATCCCATCCCATCCCATCCCATCCCATCCCATCCCATCCCATCCCATCCATCCACCCATTCCATCCCATTCCATCCCATCCCATCCCATCCCATCCCATCCCATCCCAACCCAACCCATCCCATCCCATCCCATCCCATCCCATCCCATCCCATCCCATCCCATCCCATCCCATCCCATCCCATCTCACCCATTCCATCCCATTCCATCCCATCCCATCCCATCCCAACCCAACCCAACCCATCCCATCCCATCCCATCCCATCCCATCCCATCCCATCCCATCCCATCCCATCCCATCCCAACCCAACCCAACCCATCCCATCCCATCCCATCCCATCCCATCCCATCCCATCCCATCCCATCCCATCCCATCCCAACCCAACCCAACCCATCCCATCCCATCCCATCCCATCCCATCCCATCCCATCCCATCCCATCCCATCCCATCCCAACCCAACCCATCCCATCCCATCCCATCCCATCACCTCTGGCCACTCTGGTGGATCCCACCCATCCCAATCCCACCAATCCCACTGCCCACACTCACTCATCCCAGTGGATCCCACCCATCCCATTGCCCATCCCAGTGGATCCCACCCATCCCATTGCCCATCCCACTGGATCCCACCCATCCCAGGGCCCATCCCACTGGATCCCACCCATCCCATTGCCCATCCCACTGGATCCCACCCACCCCAGGGCCCATCCCACTGGATCCCACCCATCCCATTGCCCATCCCACTGGATCCCACCCACCCCAGGGCCCATCCCACTGGATCCCACCCATCCCATTGCCCATCCCAGTGGATCCCGCCCATCCCACTGGATCCCACCCACCCCAGAGCTCATCCCAGTGGATCCCACCCATCCCATTGCCCATCCCACTGGATCCCACCCACCCCAGGGCTCATCCCAGTGGATCCCACCCACCCCAGAGCCCATCCCACTGGATCCCACCCATCCCATTGCCCATCCCACTGGATCCCACCCACCCCAGGGCTCATCCCAGTGGATCCCACCCATCCCATTGCCCATCCCAGTGGATCCCACCCACCCCAGGGCCCATCCCACTGGATCCCACCCATCCCATTGCCCATCCCAGTGGATCCCACCCATCCCATTGCCCATCCCACTGGATCCCACCCACCCCAGAGCTCATCCCAGTGGATCCCACCCATCCCATTGCCCATCCCACTGGATCCCACCCACCCCAGGGCTCATCCCAGTGGATCCCACCCACCCCAGGGCCCATCCCACTGGATCCCACCCATCCCATTGCCCATCTCACTGGATCCCACCCATCCCATTGCCCATCCCAGTGGATCCCACCCATCCCATTGCCCATCCCAGTGGATCCCACCCACCCCAGAGCTCATCCCAGTGGATCCCACCCATCCCATTGCCCATCCCACTGGATCCCACCCATCCCATTGCCCATCCCAGTGGATCCCACCCACCCCAGAGCTCATCCCAGTGGATCCCACCCACCCCAGGGCCCATCCCACTGGATCCCACCCATCCCATTGCCCATCCCAGTGGATCCCACCCATCCCATTGCCCATCCCACTGGATCCCACCCACCCCAGGGCTCATCCCAGTGGATCCCACCCACCCCAGAGCTCATCCCAGTGGATCCCACCCATCCCATTGCCCATCCCACTGGATCCCACCCATCCCATTGCCCATCCCAGTGGATCCCACCCATCCCATTGGATCCCACCCATCCCATTGCTCATCCCAGTGGATCCCACCCACCCCAGGGCCCATCCCACTGGATCCCACCCACCCCAGAGCTCATCCCAGTGGATCCCACCCATCCCATTGCCCATCCCAGTGGATCCCACCCACCCCAGGGCTCCGCTCACCCCGCTGACCACATAGACAAAGTAGGGCAGGAGCGCCGCGATCTTGGAATTGCTCTGGAGATCCTGCAGGGCCACCTGGGGACACGGAATTCCGGCACTGGGGGGGATCCCCCAGCCCTCCCCAGTGCTCCCAGTCCCACCAGTGAGCCATTCCCACCTTCATGAGCTGCGGATCGTCGCCCAGCACCGCGCGCGTCACGTGTTGGTAGTACTTGAGCAGCTCCTCCGTCAGCGTGGAGACGGCGCTCGGCACTACGGAACGTCGGGAATGGCACCCCCCAAATTCCAGAGCCTGGGAATGACGACCCCCTCCCCGCTTCCTTGACCCCCTCGGCGTTCCTCACCGGATCCCTGCGGCTCCAGGTTGCCTTTTCCATCCAGGTAAGAGACGTGGACTGCGAGGAGAGGGCGGTGCTGAGCGCCTGGTCCGGATGGGACCAGGTGGGAATGGGGTGCTGGGACACTGGGATGCTGGGATGCTGGGATGAAGCTGTGCTGGGGTCAGGTGGGAATGGGGTGCTGGGACATTGGGATGCTGGGATACTGGGATGCTGGGATGAGGCCATGGTGGGATCAGGTGGGAATGGGGTGCTGGGATACTGGGACGCTGGGATGAGGCCGTGCTGGGATCAGGTGGGAATAGGGTGCTGGGACACTGGGATGCTGGGATGCTGGGATGAAGCTGTGCTGGGATCAGGTGGGAATGGGGTGCTGGGATACTGGGATGCTGGGATGAAGCTGTGCTGGGGTCAGGTGGGAATGGGGTGCTGGGATACTGGGATGCATGGATACTGGGATGCTGGGATGAAGCTGTGCTGGGGTCAGGTGGGAATGGGGTGCTGGGACACTGGGATGCAGGGATGGGGCCATGGTGGGAATGGGGTGCTGGGATACTGGGACGCTGGGATGAGGCCGTGCTGGGATCAGGTGGGAATAGGGTGCTGGGATACTGGGATTCAGGGATACTGGGACGCTGGGATGAGGCCGTGCTGGGATCAGGTGGGAATGGGATGCTGGGATGGGTGCCCCCCCCCACCTCTCACGGTGGTCTCGGCGCATCCCTTGGGAATGTTGGTGGCCAGGGCCAGCTCCACCAGGTTGACCTCCCGATCCTCCTGGAAGTAGAGCTCACCCTCCTTGATGGCCCGGAAGGGCAGCGCGTCCTGGGAGCCGAATCCGCACACGGCCTGGGGGGGATCCCAATCCATGGAGACCCCAATCCGTGGAGATCCCAATCCGTGGAGACCCCAATCCGTGGAGATCCCAATCCATGGAGACCCCAATCCATGGAGATCCCAATCCATGGAGATCCCAATCCATGGAGATCCCAGTCCATGGAGAACCCAGTCCATGGAGACCCCAGTCCAGGGAGACCCCAATCCATGGAGATCCCAGTCCATGGAGAACCCAGTCCATGGAGAACCCAGTCCATGGAGACCCCAATCCATGGAGACTCCAATCCATGGAGACCCCAATCCATGGAGATCCCAATCCATGGAGATCCCAATCCATGGAGACCCCAGTCCATGGAGATCCCAATCCATGGAGATCCCAGTCCATGGAGACTCCAGTCCATGGAGATCCCAATCCATGGAGATCCCAATCCATGGAGACTCCAGTCCACGGAGATCCCAATCCATGGAGATCCCAATCCATGGAGACCCCAATCCATGGAGACTCCAATCCATGGAGATCCCAATCCATGGAGACCCCAGTCCATGGAGATCCCAATCCATGGAGATCCCAGTCCATGGAGACCCCAATCCGTGGAGATCCCAATCCATGGAGATCCCAATCCATGGAGACCCCAATCCGTGGAGATCCCAGTCCAGGGAGACCCCAGTCCAGGGAGACCCTAATCCATGGCACCCGGGACGCAGCCCCACCAGTGTTCCCAGTCCCACCAGTGCCCCAAGTCCCACCCAGCGCCTCCAGTCCCACCACCATCCCCAATCCAGTGTTCCCAGTGTCCCCAGCCCCATGTTCCCAGTATCCCCAGTCACAGCAGCGTCGTTAACTCCACCAGCATTCCCAGTCCCACCGGTGCCCCCATTCCCCAGGGTCCCCAGTCCCCACCAGTGCTCCCAGTTCCCCCCAGTCCCACACCTCCACGTTGCTCCAGCGCAGCGCCCGGTTGAAATCCTCCACCGTCAGTTTGCGCCTCCGCGTGTGCTTCATGAACTGGGAGCTGTTCTGGGGGGGCAACGGGACTGGCACCAGTATGGCACTGGGAATGACACCAGTAACGGCACTGGGACTGGTACCAGTAAAGGCACTGGCACTGGTACCAGTAACGGCACTGGGAATGGTACCAGTAACAGCAATGAGACTTGTACCAATAATAGCACTGGGAACGGTACCAGTAAGGGCAGTGGGATTGGTACCAATATAGCACTGGGACTGGTGCCAATAACACCACTGGGGATGACACCAGTAACAGCAACAGGACTGGTACCAGTAAGGGCTCAGGAACTGGTACCAATAACAGCACTGTGAATGGTACCAATAAGGCCAATCGAACTGGTACCAGTAAGAGCACTGGGACTTCTACCACTAAGGACACCGGTACTGGTATCAGTAAGAGCACCGAGACTGGTACCAGTAAGGGCGCAGAAACTGGTACCAGTAATGGCAATGGGAGTAGTACCAGTAAGGACACAGGAACTGGTACCAGTAAGAACACATGAAGTTGTACCACTAAGGGCACCCAGACTGGTACCAGTAAAGCACTGGTACCGATACCAGTAATGGCACTGCAAATTATACCAGTAATGGTACCGGGACTGGCACCAGTAAAGTAATTAGGACTGGCACCAGCAACAGCACAGGAACCGGTCCCAGTAAGGGCAATGGAAACTGGTACCAGTAAGAGCACTGGGATTTCTACCACTGAGGGCATTGGTACCGGTATCAGTAAGAGCACTGGGACTGGACCAGTAAAGCCATTAGAACTGGTATCGATAAGGGCACTGGGAGTGGTACCAGTAACAGCACGGGAACTGGTACCAGTAAGGTCTCAGGGACTGGCACCAGCAAGGGTGGTGCCTGGAACCAGTAAGAGCACTGGGAATCAGACCAGTAACGGCATCGGCACTGGAACCAGTAAGAACACTGGGACTGGCACCAGTAAGGGCTCAGGGACTGGTCCCAGTATGGGCACTGGGATTGGTACCAGTAAAGTCATCAGGACTGGTCCCAGTAAGGGCGCTGGGAACGGTCCCAACAGGGGCACTGGCACCGGTACCACCGAGGGCACCGGGACCGGCACCAGTACAGCCCCGGTACCGGTCCCAGTAAGGGCGCTGGGCACGACGGGCCGCCCCCCACCCGCCCCCCGCACCTGCGTCGCCTCCCGCAGCCGGTAACACACGTCCTCCGCCAGCAGCGCCGCCACCTCCTCGCTGAGCTCCAGCCCCGCGCTCTCCGCCATCAACCGCACCGAGTCCCGCGGCAGCTCCACGAACCGCCGCTCCTCGCGCTCCGCCATTGCCGCCGGCCACGCCCCCTGCGCGGGAGAAGGGGCGGGGATATGCAAATGAGGCGAGCGCAGGATGCTCCCTCCCCCAGAACAGGCCGCCGGGAGCTCCCGCAAACGGGAGTTTCGGGGGTCCCGCGGGGTCGGGGGTGTCGGGACACGGCGGGGCTTGCGGGGAACGCGGCGGGGAGGGGAGAGGGGAGGGGGTCGGGAGGGCAGGGCGGGGGCGTTGCGGTGGCGGGGAGTTGAGAGCGTGCGGGGAGCGGTGGGGCGTGCGGGGCGTGCGTGCGGAGTCATCGCTTCTCGGCCTTTTGGCTAAGATCAAGTGTAGTATCTGTTCTTATCAGTTTAATATCTGATACGTCCTCGATGAGAGGACTTTATATTAAACGGATTTTTGGTGCTGGGAGTTGGATTCGGAGCTTGCTCCCTCCGCTCCGCGCATCGTCCCGGTATTGCAGTGCCTCCGGGAACGGTGCACCCCCCCCGGGGAACCTCATTGGTCAAAGTCAGATCCGAACCGATCCGGAGTGGCTCCGGATTAACCTCAGTCTTGTCCCTTCACGGAGCGCAAATCCCGCTCCCTTCTCCTCCATCGCCCCTGGAAAACTCCCCCTCCCCTCAACCATCCCCGGTACCGCCTCCTCCCGCTCCAACCCCTCTCCCGGTGTCTCCAGCTCCGCTGCGGCGGCTCCGGTTCCCCCTTCGCTTCCCCCCCCCCCCCCCAACCTGTGAAAATAGGAGGAAAACGGGTCATTTCGGGTTTATCGCACAATGTCCTGAGTCGGACCCGCAAAGACCATCGAGCCCCGACCCCTGTCCCTGGCACAGGACACCCGCAACCTTCACACCCTGGGTCCGAGGGCCAAACGCTGCTGGAATGTTGTCAGGCTTGGGCTGTCCCTGCTTCCCACCGGGAGCTCTCCCAGCGCTCCACCACCCTCTGGGTGAAGAACCTTCTCCCCGTGTCCCACCCAACCCTATCCCCGCACCTCTTCCTGCCGTTCCCTCCCGTCCCGTCCTGGGTCACCGGACAGAGGAGCTCAGCGCCTCCTCCTCCTCCTCCTCCTCCTCCTCCTCCTCCTCCTCCTCCTCCTCCTCTTCTGGGGAAGCAGCAAACTGAGGTTCTCCCCCCTCCACGATTTCAACCTCTCCTCATTCGATCTCCCCTCCAGAGCCTTCACCAGCTTTGGGGCCTCCTCTGGACCCTCTCCGGTAGCTCGATTTGCACCCAATCCTGCACCAGTACTCGAGACGGGGCCTCCCCAGTACAGAGTGGGACAACCCCTTCCCTCTCTGGTTGGCGACTCCGTGCCGGACGAGCCCCGGGACTCCTTTGGTCCTCTTGGGTTCTGCTACGAGAAATCGTTACTATTCCAAAAGGTGGAATATTTTGATTTAAAATCCCGCGTTAAGGAAATAACATCAAAGTGTTGGAATAGGTCGATTATTTAAGCAAAATTAGCATATTTATAGCTTTATAAACGCGCGTTGCATCAGACAGGAGGGCTCCTGGTTTGCTCACAGTGATGAGGGGAACCCGGGGGCTCTGAATTGGGAGATGATGTTTATTTAAGTGAAATTTTGCAAAAGCGTGAGTTCAAACTCTGTTTAACCTCAAATTAAGCAAAACGGTTACGGAACAGCAAAAAAAAAGAAAGCAGAGATAAGAGGCTGCACCTGGGTGGGTGAGGGGAGTCGGGAATGCTCAAATACAGAGGAAATTGGGTGCTTTTAGGGTGCATCCCTCTCGTCGAGTCTTTACGCCGCTCTAAGCGTTTAATTATTGCGCAGGCAGCGAGAAAACGGGGAGCCCGTGGGGTCACCACCTGATGGAGAGCGCTGGGAGCAGGAACGACCCCCCCCAAAGAGCACCAGAGTGACTCCGGTTTGTGAAAAAGAGACTTTAAAGGGCAAATTAAGACAAGGGAACAGCCCAGCTCGTGGCTGAGTGATTAATTTTAGGATGAGTGGGGCTGTGTTAATGATTTCCTGGGCTCTGGAATGAGTATGTGTGTAATTAGCGGAAATAATGAACCCAATCGCAGGTGGGGAAGGGGGGGGGGGGGTCGGGAGAGATTCCTCCGCTGGCTTTTGGTGCAAATAAAGGAATTGTTTCTTTCAGAAACCTAAAATTCCGGACTTTTTTTATTTGACCGGCTCGGAGGGTAAATTTTATGCAAAAGAGGGCGGTGAGGGATGACGGGAGCCCCCGCGGGGTGGGCGGAGCCAGAGCCTGGAAGGAAAGCGCGTGGTTATATAAATGAGGATGTGAGGGGCGGGGCTTGCGGTGGAGGAGGGGCGTGGTTATGCACATCAAAACGCCCCTCCCCCAGAACAGGCCGCCGGGAGCTCCCGCAAACGGGAGTTTCGGGGGTCCCGCGGGGGTCGGGGGTGGCGGGACACGGCGGGGCTTGCGGGGAACGCGGCGGGGAGGGGAGCGGGGAGGGGGTCGGGAGGGCAGGGCGGGGGCGTTGCGGGTAGCGGGGAGTTGAGAGCGTGCGGGGAGCGGTGGGGCGTGCGGGGCGTGCGTGAGGGGTTATCGCTTCTCGGCCTTTTGGCTAAGATCAAGTGTAGTATCTGTTCTTATCAGTTTAATATCTGATACGTCCTCGATGAGAGGACTTTATATTAAACGGATTTTTGGTGCTGGGAGTTGGATTCGGAGCTTGCTCCCTCCGCTCCGCGCATCGTCCCGGTATTGCAGTGCCTCCGGGAACGGTGCACCCCCCCCGGGGAACCTCATTGGTCAAAGACAGATTTATCATCTGTGTTATCCGGATGTCTCTTTGCCACCTCCGCAAAGATTTAGCTCCTCCTGCTACGCGCACCCAACGCTCTTTCCCCTTGTCTCTGTTTTCCATCCTCTTTTCTTCCTCCTCCTCTCTTCTCCCCCTTCTTCCCACTCCCCTTCCCCCTCATCCTTCTCTTTCTCTTCTCCCTCCTAATCCTCTTCTTCCTTTCCCCTCCTCCTTCTCTCTTCCCCCTCCTCCCCTTCCTCCTCGTCCTTCTATTCTTCCCTTCTCCCCTTCCCCTCCTCTTCCTGCTCCTATTCCTCTTCCTCCTCTTATTCCTCTTCCCCCTTTCCTTCTCTTCCTCTTCCACTTCTCTCTCTTCCTCTTCCCCTCCTCTTCCTCCTCCCCTATCCCTCTCCCTCTCCCTCCTCTTCTTCCCTCTCCTCTTCCTCCCCCCTACCCCGAGCACCCAAAGCCCCCGCTCCTGCAGCCCCTCACCATTAATTACCAACCTCAGCACCCAAAGCGAATCCCGATTACATAATTACACTTTTTAACCTAAATTATCTCTGAGGTTTCATTAATTAATTAACATTTTGGGGGGAGGGGGGGCTGCTCAGCCGTAGTCGACCCCGTGATCCTCTCCGGATCTCCGAGTGGAGGGGGGTGAGAACGGGGTGGGGGGGAGGGAAGGGGGAACCGGAGCCGCCGCAGCGGAGCTGGAGACACCGGGAGAAGGGTTGGAGCGGGAGGAGGCGGTACCGGGGATGGTTGAGGAGAGGGAGAGTTCTCCAGGGGCGATGGAGGAGAGAGAGGGGAGCGGGACTTGGGCACCGCTCGCGGGCAAGACTGAGGTTAATCCGGAGTCACTCCGGATCGGTTCGGATCTGTCTTTGACCAATGAGGTTCCCCGGTGGGGGTGCACCGTTCCCGGAGGCACTGCAATACCGGGACGATGCGCGGAGCGGAGGGAGCAAGCTCCGAATCCAACTCCCAGCACCAAAAATCCGTTTAATATAAAGTCCTCTCATCGAGGACGTATCAGATATTAAACTGATAAGAACAGATACTACACTTGATCTTAGCCAAAAGGCCGAGAAGCGATAACCCCTCACGCACGCCCCGCACGCCCCCCCGCTCCCCGCACGCTCTTAACTCCCCGCCACCCGCAACGCCCCCGCCCTGCCCTCCCGCCCCCCTCCCCTCTCCCCTCCCCGCCGCTTTCCCCGCAAGCCCCGCCGTGTCCCGCCACCCCCGACCCCGCGGGACCCCCGAAACTCCCGTTTGCGGGAACTCCCGGCGGCCTGTTCTGCATCCTGATTTGCATAACCACGCCCCCGGAGCTCTGCGCTGCCCGGAGGGACCGGGAGGGGGCGGAGCCGCCGGATTGGGACGGGGCTGAGGGGAGGGGGGGGAGCCCCGGGGCACCGAGGGGGGGGGGCTGCAGGAAGAAGGGGCCGGGAGCGTCTCCCGGGGCCGAGGGAGCCGGGGCGGGGGCTCCGGGGCGGAGGAAGGAGGAGCAGAGATTCCCCCGCAGCCCACGGAGCTCCGCGATGGAGCAGATCCCCCACCTGCGGCCCCTGGTGGGGCCTCGGGGCAGGGGGATGCCCAAAGGGAGGCTGTGATCCCATGGGAAAGCCGCGCTGGAGAAGGGATCCCGGCACAACCCGTGGCGCCTGGAGAGAGGAGCCCAGCCTGGAGCAGCTCCTGGGGGGACCAAGGCCCCGTGGGGAAGGGCACGGTGGGCTCTGCTCCCCTGCAGCCCGAGGAGCTCCGAGGAGCACGTGGGGAGGATCCGAACCCCATCCCGGGATGGGACAGCGGGAATGCGGGCTGGAACCGAGGGTCTGAGCCCAGTCTGGGCCGGGATAACGGGAATCGGGGCTGGAAGTGGGGGTCCAAACCCATCCTGGGCTGAGATAATGGGAATTCGGGACAGAAGCGAGAGTTTGATCCCATCCCGGGCCTGGATAAGGGGAATCCGGGCTGGAACCGAGGGTCTGAGCCCATCCCAGTCTGGGATAACAGGAATCGGGGCTGGAACCGAGGGTCTGAGCCCATCCCAGTCTGGGATAACAGGAATTTGGGCCGAACCGAGGGCCCAAACCCATCCTGGGCCGAGATAATGGGAATCTGGGCCAGAAAAGAGGGTCTGATCCCAGGCCAGGCCAGGATAACAGGAATCGGGGCTGGAATCAAGGGTCTGAGCCCATCTCAGGCTGGGATAATGGAAATCCAGGCTGGAACCGAGAGTCCGAGCCGAGTCTGGGCTGAGATAACGGGAATTGGGGCCTGAACTGAGGGTCCAAACCCATCGCGTGGCGGGATAACGGGAATTGGAGCTGGAAGCGAAGGTCTGAAGCCAGTCTGGGCCAGGATGATGGGAACTGGAGCTGGAACCGAGGGTCCGAGTCCATCGTGGGCCGCGATAACGGGAATGCGGGCTGGAACCAGGGGTGCGAGCCCAGTCTGGGCTGAGATAACGGGAACCGGAGCTGGAAGCAAGGATCCGAGCCCCGGTCTGAGCCGGGATAACGGGAATGCAGGCTGAAACTGAGGGTGCGATCCTGGTCTGGGCCTGGGTAACAGGAACCAGGGCAGAAACCGAGGGCCGGAGCCCATCCCGGGCCGGGCCAACGGGAATTGGGGCCCGAACTGAGGGTGGGACGGGATAACGGGAACGGGGGCTGAAACCTCCCGGTGGGCGCTGAGAGAGAGTGAACCGGCCCGAGCAGCCGCGGTCACACTCGGAGCTTACTGTCCCAGAGGCGATGGTGTTGGGGTTAATCCGGAGTCACTCCGGATCAGATCTGTCTTTGACCAATGAGATTCCCCGTGGGGGTGCACCGTTCCCGGAGGCACTGCAATACCGGGACGATGCGCGGAGCGGAGGGAGCAAGCTCCGAATCCAACTCCCAGCACCAAAAATCCGTTTAATATAAAGTCCTCTCATCGAGGACGTATCAGATATTAAACTGATAAGAACAGATACTACACTTGATCTTAGCCAAAAGGCCGAGAAGCGATAACCCCTCACGCACGCCCCGCACGCCCCACCGCTCCCCGCACGCTCTCAACTCCCCGCTACCCGCAACGCCCCCGCCCTGCCCTCCCGACCCCTCCCCGCTCCCCTCCCCGCGACGATCCCCGCAAGCCCCGCCGTGTCCCGCCACCCCCGACCCCGCGGGACCCCCGAAACTCCCGTTTGCGGGAGCTCCCGGCGGCCTGTTCTGCATCCTGATTTGCATAGCCACGCCCCTCCGCACAGACCCACCCCGCATATCTCATTTACATAACCACGCCCCCACCCGCGCTGGGTGGTTGGTGGGGGCGGCACCCGGGTCCCCAGTGGAGTTGGGGGAGGTGGGTGCAGCAGGGATCCTCCCCCCTCTCCCCCCCCCCCCACCCTTTGGCGTCCCCTGATGACCCCAAGCCCATATTTCCCCCCCCCCCATCCTTTCTGCCCCCTCCCCAAATCATTTGTAACCTCCCCCCCCTCCCCCTCCTCCCTTCTTCCCCAACCCCAAGTCCCTCATTGCCCCCCCCCCCCCCATCCTCTGGAGACCCCTAAGAACCCCCCCACCCCTCATGAGATCCCCCCCTTTGCCTTCCCCCCCAGACTCATTTCCAGAACATTCCAAGCCTTCCCCGTGTCCTCCCAGCTGGTAACAGGAACAGCATCCTGGTCTCTAACTGGTTTTGCCCCCCCCCAACCTCATCCCCCCCCCCCAAATAAAGGAGAGCAGACACAGAGCTGTGAAAACCCTTCATTGTCCTGGAAAAGGGGGGGGGGGAACCCCAATCCATGGGGTGGGGGGGCAGGGAATCCCCGAGGGGGGGTTGGGGGCGACTCTGTATAAAAAGGGGGGGGGTGCAGGAGGCGGGGGGGGGACACACGTGGGATCCATCCGAGGCCGTTGGACCTGGAAGAGAGCAGAGAGGGGAGGGGGGGGTTAAGGAATGCTGGGGGGGGGGGGGTCTGTGCCCCCCACGGTGCGTTCCCAGCGCTCCGCATTCCCCATCGGAAGCACCGGACAGTTCCCAGTATCAGCCCAGTATTCCCAGTAAACTCCTCACAGGAGCTGAGATCCAGCACTGGCAGCACCACGACCAGCCCATCCGGCACCAGCATCACCAGTTGTGGGGTTGTTGTGGTACCCAGTGTCAGCCCAGTATTCCCAGTAAATTCACCTGGGAGCCGAGCTCTGGCACCGGCAGCACCAGCGCTGGATTGTCCAGCACCAGTATCACCAGTTGGGGCTGCCACAGTGCCCAGTGTCAGCCCAGTATTCCCAGTAAAGCCACTTAGGAGCCGAGCTCCAGTGTTGGCAGCACCAGGGCTGACGTTATCCAGCATCACCAGTGCCAGACGGGGCTGCCGCGGTATCCAGTATCGGCCCAGTATTCCCAGTAAACACCACGCAGGCGCCAAGCTCCAGCCCTGGCAGCACCAGGGCGGGATTGTCCGGAGCTGGCAGTGCCGGGGGTGGCTCACCCAGTATCCCCCAGTACCAGGGCTGGCTCACTGGGAGCACTGGGGCTGGCTCAGCTGGCACCGGCACCACCGGAACGAGCGCGCCCGGCATCCGGCACCGCCATTACCAGCGCATTCAGCACCGGAACGAGTCCATCCGGCACCCAGAGCCGGTTGGTCTGGGGTCCCCCCAGCACCGGGGGTGGCTCTTCCGGCGTCCCCCAGCATCGGCGCTCACCTCGCTCCGGCTCAAAAGGCGGAATACCGCGCCCGGTCCGCGTACGGATCCCGCCCGAACCGCTGCATGTCGTAGAGCGAGGCGCGGGCCACCGAGGAGACCGGCGAGAGCTGCCCGCGCTCGTACGTGTAGGCCTCTCCGACGGTGGTGGCCGCCGTGGCCGTGCGGCGCAGGGGGCTTCGATCCCGGGTGTAATAGGAGGAGGAGGCGGCCGCCGCGGCGGCGGTGGCGGCGGCGGCGACGGCGGCCGCCGCGCCCGGGGTCGGCAGCAGAGCTCGATCGTACGCGTCAAGGGTGGTGGGGATGCGACCGGCCATGGCTGTGGTGGCGGCCATGGCCGAGGACTGGACCTGGGAGTACTGGGCGTACTGGGAGAACTGGGCCATGGTCTGCTCCGCGTAGGCGTCGTACGCAGAGGCCGTGGCGTAGGAGCGGACGCGGTAGCGCTTGTAGTAGTCGGCCATCCCGCCGTAGGCCTCATCGTAATAGACGGCGTCGCCGTAGCCGGCGGCGTAGGGCGTGCGCACGGCGCCGTACTGCTCGTTATAGGCCTCGGCAAAGTCCGCCACTTGGCCCGGGCGATCGACCGGGCACTCCTTAGACCAGTGCCCCTCCTTCCCGCAGCGGTAGCAGCCGCTCTTGTCTCCCATCCCGGGCGCCGTCCGCAGCCGGCTGGTGGACAACTGCACGCGCATCCGCTTGCCTTGAGGAGAGACGCGAGAGGGGAGAGGCCGTGGTTATCGCCCGCAGAGCTCCGAGGGAGCCAAAGCACCGGTGAGCCCCGAAGGCATAAAAATATAGAATCTTCCAGATGGGAAAGGCCTTTTGAGATCATCGAGCCCAACGGCACCATCCTCCGCTAAACCACGTCCTTCAGAAACTCATCCGCCTGTTTTTCAAACACCTCCAAGGATGGCGACTCCATCACCTCCCTGGGAGCCCCTGCCAGGGCCTGAGCACCCTTCCAGTAAAGAAATTCTTCCCGGTATCCAGTCTGAATCTCCCCTGGCGCAGCTTATGGACGTTTCCTCTCGTCCCATCACCTGTCACTTGGGAGAAGACCCCAACACACACCTGGTTACAGCCCCTTTCAGGCAGTTGTGGACAGGGATGAGGTCTCCCCTCACCCTCCTCTTCTCCGCTTCCCTCAGCCGCTCCTTACAGGACTTGTTCTCCAGCCCCTTCCCAGCTCCGTTCCCGTCTCTGGACGCCCCCCAACCCCTCAAGGTACTCCTTGTCCCGAGGGGCCCGGACCCGACTCCAGGATTCCAGGTGAGGCCTTCCCAGTGCCCATTCCAGGGGCACAATCCCTGCTCCTGCTGCCCACGGCACAGCCCAAGGTGCCCTCGGCCCTCTCGGCCACCGGGGCCACCGCTGGGGTGCGGAATCGAGGGGTTTCACACCATTTCGGGCACCTCTTGTTTTTGAAGGAGGGGGGGGAGTGCGGGTGTCCCCGCCTTGAGCGCCACGGTCTCCGTGGTGACCGAGGGACGGAAGTGACGTCACAACACCCGGAAGGGACGGGGCACGGAAGAACGGGGGAGTCCGCAAGGAAAGGGGTCCGTGTGGGAACCGCGGCGGCGGCTCGGAGGGTCCGTCCCCTATACTGAGCACTCATAGAC